>JAAFCE010009125.1:2439688-2456018 GCA_013389805.1 Trigoniulus corallinus | reverse complement strand
TGTCGAGGATTTTCCCACAAGAGGGACGAGATCAAACTTCTGATCTCTCGGCACAACCCTGTCTGCATCTCCGTCCAGGAGATTCTGTGTCAGAGTGATACCCCCATTTCACTACGGGGGTACACAACATTTGCAGACACCCGGCAGCAAGGAAGCCACCCTGTGGGAGGGGTAGCTATCCTTATCCGGAATGGGTGCATGCATGTGCCGGTTGCTTTGCAGACGCCTCTTCAAGCAGTGGCGGTCTCATTGCAACTGGATGTGCCTACCACTCTATGTTCCCTCTACATGCCTCCTGGGATCGATATCCCATGGGCAGACCTCGACTCCCTCAGTGCCCAGCTTCCAAGACCCTTCTTGATTATGGGTGACTTCAATGCCCATAATCCACAATGGGGCTCGGACAGTCACAACCCCCGAGGGCGACTTGTGGAACAATGGGTGTCACACAATGGCCTCATTGTTCTCAACACAGGTGCCCCCACGCATGTGATGACTGCCACCGGTGGTCTTTCGTGTATAGACCTTTCCATCTGCTCTCCTGGGTTGGCACCAGGTTTGCAGTGGGAGGTTCTGTCAGACCCTTGTGGAAGTGACCACTTCCCTATAAAGATTAGCAGTGGAGATGGGGCATTGCCCCAACACCCACCACAGTGGTGTCTGCGTCGGGCGGACTGGGAGGAGTTCGCCCACCATATACATTTCCGCCCACTGTGTGATTTTGATGGGGTCAACGATCTAGTGAGTCACTTCACAGAGGTGGTGGTCGGGGCGGCATTGGCATCCATCCCCCAGAGCTCATGTAACCATTATTTATTGCCATCATGGTGGGAAGGCGATTTACACCCCTACCATGATGATTGTCTCTCTGGGCCCTAATGACCATAGTAGTCGATGGGCCCTAAAATACAAACAAACAAACAAACAAACCCATCATGCCCCAGTTTGGGTCATGCCCCGTGCTCTCTGCCATTGGCCAGAGAGCCTGGGTGGACGAACCAAGGACATGCACCCCACTGCAATAGTGGGAAGTGTCCCTAGTTTCTTTCCACCTGTCTCACCCACCACCCCTTCCGTGGAGGAGGCTGGCTGGGCTGAGACAGAGAGGGAGGTCTTCAAGGGAGATGCCTCTCTTTGATGAGAGGCATCTGGGGCTCCCAAAGAAATTGGCACCGCCATTATGGCAGGGCCCATGAATGGGCCAGAGGCGGTGGTGCAGCCAGAAGAAGCCATGGAAATGGGGTCGGGGTCCGTCTGGCAGCCAATGCTAGCACATACTGGCACTCCAGTAACCCCATGAGCCTGAGTGGGCGTCAAACGGATGAGAGGGGGGAGCTGAGGTAGGGTGTCCGTCTGGGTACAGACAGAGAGCACAGCAGCTGCCTTTTTAGCACCTGCATAGGACACTCCATGACTGGAGGTGCCTGGCAAGGCTAGCAGTTGCCGCACATCCGGAAAACTGATACATTTTTGGAAACGCAACTGGGGCAATCCCGAGAAGAGGCGGGGTGGTTCCCCTTACAGTTTATACAGAAAGGTGCAGTCTTACAAGACACTGGGGAGTGGTCTTCCTGCCAACAACTGCCACACATGGCCTTGGCAGAAGAGGAATTCTGGCCATGGCCATATCATTGGCACTTGAAACACCGAAGTGGGCTCGGTATAAATGGATGCACAGGCAAGCGGAGATAGCCGGCCACGATGTACTCCGGCACCTTGGGCCTACCAAAAGTCAGCACCAAGGTGTCAGATGGGTGGGATTCTCCATCCCGTCGGACTGAGGTGTAGCGGTAGACAGCCACCACACCCTGGTCCCTAAGCTCCTCCGCTATTTGCTCCTCTGACTCCCCACGACAAAGACGACAGTGGTGTTGTCCTATCTGGAGCAAGGAAAAGTCACCCCTTTTAATTGCCTCTTACGACATGCAGGTATGCAGTGTGCCTATTCTACCCTGGGCACACACGGGTAGTGGAGGGAGGAGGTTGTGCTTGTTCAGCTGTGAATTGCTCACCCGCTGCTACATTCTATGGCGTGAGGATCAACCATGGTGTGACTGCTGGTTGGAGCCTCTCACAGTGACTAAAGATGTGTGCCACTGTGAGAAGCTCCAACCATGAACTTCTATACCCACTGGGAGTCTGTTGAGAGCTCTCCACCTCACTTGGGGATATCCATCAGGGGGTTGAGGGCTCGCTTGTATTTGTGAATGAAGCTGGGATCTTTCATAAAATTTGTTTATACACATTTACTTTTCAGCCTTCTTTGGCTTTATTCCTGTATCGTTTTTTCTTTTGGCTATTGCCTTTTTATTCCAGTGTCTCTTTTGGCTTTTGCCACTTTTATTGTTATGTCTGTTTTGGCTTTTGCCACTTTTATTGTTATACCTGTGTTGGCTTTTGCCACTTTTATTGTTATGTCTGTTCTGGCTTTTCCTGCTTGTATTTTTATGACTGTTTTGGCTTTTGCCTGTGATTATTCTTCCGTATTGATTTGGCTATTGCCTTTGATTGCTTTTACTTTTAGTGGCTTTTTGCCCTTTTATTGCCATGATGGTGGGATTGCCATTTACATCCCACCATGGTGATTTGTCCTTCTGGCCCTAATGACCTTTGTAGTCAATGGGCCCTAAAACACAAACAAACAAACAACAAACCCACTTGGGGCATACTGCCAACAGTGCTTTCTGCTGTTGGCCAGAGAGCCTGGGTCGACAAACCAAGGACACATGCTCAAAATGCAGGAGCAGGGGGTGTCTCCTGGTTCTTCCCACCTGCCTGGGTGGCTGGGTTGAGCCAGTGAGGGAGTTGTTCAAGGGCGAGGCCTATGTGTGATGAGAGGCATCTGTGGCTTCAAATGGGGATGGTACCGTCTCTATTGGAGAGCCCAAACATGTGCCAGAAGCAGAGGTGCAACCAGAAAAAGCCTCTGAAATGGAGGCAGGATCCATCTGGAACAGCAGCTGCCTTTGCAGCCCCTTCATAGGGCAAGCCACAACTGGGCATCCCTGGCAAGCCTAGCAGTCACTGTGCCTTTTTAAACCTGATACCTTTCTTGACACTCAACTACTGGATTGCATGTTCCTGGAGCCAGGTGGGGCAATTGCAAAAGATGTGGAAAGGTCTCCGTTACAGTTGTTGCCACAAGGTACAGCTTTACACCGGTCATGGGAATGGTCTGCCTGCCCACAAGTGCCATACATGGTCCTGGCAGAACAGGAATTCTGGCCATGGTCATATCGTTGGCACTTCAAGCAGGAAAGGGGGCTCCGTATGAAAGGACGTACCGGCAAGCAGAGGTGGGCAGCCTTGATGTATTCTGGCACCTTGGGCATACTGAAGGTCAGCACCAAGGTGTCACAGGGGTGGGATTCTCCATCTCCTCTGACTCCCTGCATAGGTCTGGACACAGCACCACACCTCCACTGGTGTTTAGGGTGTGATAGAGTTCAACCACAATGGCGAAGTCACTGAGTTTCCACATTTTTAGCAAAGCCTCAATCTTAAGTGGGGCAGATGCCTCCACCAACATGGTGCCATTGGGAAGTTTTTTGATCGAGGTCCATCACCAGCAACACCCTTAATGGGTTTGGCAATAAGGAAGGTCGACGCCTTCCCCGAAGCTGTACTATTCTTCCCAGATATGGAAAGAAACTGGATAAGATAGGAAGAAGGGGTGGAAGTGGATATAGCTGCACCTCCATAGATGCAGGAAGATGCTTCGCATCAGTGGTGGAGCCCCACACCTGAAGGGTGACAGGTCGTTGCCTCTTGTTAAGGGCAGGTGCTGATTCAGTAGAAGGCACAGAGCCATTCTGGGATCCAGATGGTTTTCTGGGGAACTGCTCAACACAAGAACAACTCCCAGAGAGAAAATAAGAAGAGGAATACAAAGGGGTGGGGTTATTTAATGAGGCCCCAGCCTCTAATTTACCGCCATACTTTGGGGTGTGTATGATCTGCTGCCTGCAGTCCTCACCCACCACACAGCCCAAAAAGGGGACACCAATTCGGGTCACCAAGGTTGCTTAGACAGGATACCATAAGGGTGGCATCATCCCCGAGTACCAGACCAATGGCATCGGGTTTGACTGCCGGTCCACTCACAATAACCCTGGGGGCATATACCTATGCGCCCCTGGCCAGTTGACCAAGACCGTGTTTCTGCAGTGGCCACCCATTTTTTCCTGGAAGCTGTGGCCAAAGTGAAGTATTGGAGACTATAGGTCAGAACCTAAGCCCTCGATGGCTGTGAGTCACTGCACCAGTTTGAAGTGGCCCAAGGGACATCACAGGATATATGCCCCCTCAATCACCAGGATCCACTTTTCCCAGGGGTACGGGTCTCCATGCACAGCTAACACGTGGGTCGGCGTTTTGTTAATGTCACCTCAGTGAGGAGCCTTCACCAACCGAGAACACTTCAAACCACATCTGGGGTTTTATCCAGGCGAAGATCCATGATGGTGGTTTCATCCAGTCTACGTCTTTCGGAACCTCATGTGTGAATTCTACCCTGGGCACATTTCATTTTCCCTGAGCTATTTTATTTCACTCCTTCCCTCAGCACATCCAGGGGCTGACTTAATTGCCATCCCCAAACGTGCTGTGGGGATTCTGCTATCTGCCACTTGGGGATGCACCAACATAACAGTTTACTCTGCCCATGAGGCGGATCCAGGGGGGGTTGGGGTTGCAACCCTCCCCCTCTAAATTTTGGGTCGACATTGACACTGACATATGAAAATTGCGTTTCCAATCACTGCCAATAGCTCAATCCCCCTGACGAAAATTCTTTATCTGACGCTGCATTGTAACATAGCTTCACACCAGTGTCATTTCCAGGAGTTTTGACAAATAATCTATAACGAGTACCAGCTCCGCCCAGTCCGCCCCAAGTGAAATTTTGGGTCGACTTTGACACTGACATATGAAACTTGCGTTTCCAATTGCTGCCAATAGCTCAATCCCCCTGACGAAAATCCTTTATCCGACCCTGCTTTGTAACATAGCTTCATACCAGTGTCATTTCCAGGAGTTTTGACAAGTAATCTATAACGAGTACCAGCTGGCGCCCCAAGTGGAACGAGTTTGCAATAGAGATGCTAGATACAGTAAACCCCTGCTATAACGAATTTGTAGGCGAATGCAATGACATTCGTTATAGCCAGGAATTCGTTACAACCTGGAAAGCTGTTTTTAACCCCAGATAGCTAACGAGTAGTCTGTGATACTACCCCAAATAACAAGAAATTGTGGTTTTGGTAGTTCAGCAATACATTAGGTTTCTAATCTTTGTGTACCTTCGTATTTACTCAAATGAAACATTTTTGCATGTTTTTCTTACTATTTTAATTCCCGTTAGTTTTCTTGCAGTTGGTATACTCCCAGACTACTGGTTAGCTGTAATGACTGTCCTTAAGTACTGAAGGGCAACCAATTCTTGAGGAAGAGTTCAGGAAGTAGATAGGAAGTAGATTGGGCTTTTGAAGAGACAGCTGATGCAGGGTGGGACAGGTTCACCAGAAGAATCAGAAAATGTGGGGAAGCCATTTTTTGTGAGGCTAGAGCAGAAAATAAAAGGCTGCATTCCATAGGTAGATGAAGATAGGGGACGATGATTCTAAAACATGCTACAGGCAGACCAAGGCCACAGCTAGGAGGATCATTGCAATGGTCATACACCAGAAGTATGAAGTCCTCTGATAGACAAAGAATGGGGTGAAGGAAGAATGTAGACTGGCCAAGGCCAAGGATAGGGCGATTAAGGATTTATCCTGAGCCATAACAGTGAAGGATAGAAAAGGTAGAGTCCTGTTTCATCCTTCTGAGGTGAAGGAGAAGGGAGGGTATTTCTCCAGTCTATCTAATTTCTGCAGAGGGAGAGGATATGGTATTTGAGGGGTGAATGAGGGATCATGTGGAAGATAGGCAGGTGTGTAAGGGTAGAACCTGCATACCTGACCCAGCCACAGGCGGGATAAGAGTATGGTGGCGAGATAAGAGATGGTGGTGATGATGATGAGAAAATGAACGTTTCTAATATCATCAGCCATTTGTGCATTCTGCCCTAGTAAAATAAAAAGTATGACAAGGTATTCCTATCAGTGGTTTTCAATTCAATATGTGGTGATCATTGAGCAGAAGTAGAGCCAGCCCTAGAGTGTGTGGGGCCCAAGGCAACAGGCGATAGTGGAGTCCCAGTACCAAGTTTTTTAATTCACCAGCACGGGGCCCAAGGTAGTCACCTTGGTCACCTCGCCCTAAGGTGGGCCTGAGTAGAAGTTTCTGTTAAATCCATAAATAAAAATAATTGATAAGGTACATCATTTGTTGTATCCAACTAAATTACCCAAACCTTTATAACTTTTTATTGTTGTTACCAGAAAATTTTATATTGAATTTCTTTACTATACAAACTCCTATCATTTTGCCAGGACCTTGGAAACCATTCATAACATCCAGGAATTTGTTACATCCGAGATCGTTATAATGGGGTTTTACTGTATATTTTAACCATCTTAATCATGCAGCTATTCACTTTATTTGAATTTTCTTAATAATGATTAACAACTGCTTGCTGCCCAATTTGAGCATATACATAAATTGCTCAGTTTAAAATGCATTTAATGAAAAAAATAATTTTTTTTATATATACACATACCATAATTTGTAAATTGAGAGATGCTACAACTACACGTGTTTCAATCTAATAGATTTTCTCCCATTAATTTCATGTTTATAAATTTAACTGCATAAACTGATAAACTGCATAACTGATATTTTTGTGTGTGTGCATGTTTCTTTCGTATTTAAATCATCTGGGGACGCCAGCTGAAAAAACCCTGCTTTTT
This sequence comes from Trigoniulus corallinus, assembly GCA_013389805.1. Classification (NCBI taxonomy): domain Eukaryota; kingdom Metazoa; phylum Arthropoda; class Diplopoda; order Spirobolida; family Trigoniulidae; genus Trigoniulus; species Trigoniulus corallinus. The sequence continues at coordinate 2,449,167 of JAAFCE010009125.1, read as the reverse complement.
TCAAGGCATAAATCCCAAGGTTCCAGGTGAAAGGTAGGGCTGTGGGTGTTCCTGGTGCATTTTGTGGTGTGGGGAAGTTGTTGTGAGGTTGGGCTTTTTAGGCCTAGCCTCATGATATTCTCCACCAATCCCATCCTGCTGCAGTATAGCATGGTTCATCTGCATTGCCAGTCGCCATGCTGCACCTGCAGTTGGTACCAACTCCCCTATAGCACATATTCTTTTGTTATTAATCTAGTTGTCAATAATTGTTAATTTCATTGTTAATATTGTTATTGTTGTTCTAGTTGAATACACTGCAAGTAGCCGTGATAGGCCAAATTTGCAGTGGAGAGACTATCTCTCATTCTTAAAAATTCACTCATTCTAAAACCCCAAGGAACCTGAGGCATAGCATCTATTCTACCATACATCACCTGCACACTATAATGGCACCTTCTTCCAGAAAGTTCTTCACCTTATCCTCATCAAGAGCATTCCATTGCTGAATGACTTTGAAAAAAGGACCAGTAATATGAGTCTGTTCGGGCTGTGATCTCCTTCAGTTTGCACAGATGATCATCCCTACATCAGATGCCCGCCTCTAACAGAGTGAGTCGCACCATAATTCCCTGATCACGCCTGACACACTCAGTCTACAAGAGAACCGACTTAGCACAACTCTTGCTGCCATCCTTTGAACCATTTCAATTTCTAAAGATAGGTCTTGCCTGAACAGAAACCAAATTGGACTACAGTACTCCAGAATTGACCATACCAGTGAAAAGTAAGCTATTTCATTTACTTCCTTTGTGCTGTCCCCCAGAATGCATACCAACCAGAATGCATGCCCAGCCTTCCCAATCAATTTCTCAGCATGTGCCTTCCAGGTGCCCCAACTGTTTAAGACAGCTATTCTCAACCTTTCTTTCACCATGGTACACTTTAACTAAATTTAAAATCCGGCGGCACACTAACAATGACACATTTCAGGCACCCAAACGCCAAAGAAAATATATAAGTTGTAACCTAACCCTATGCAAAAACTTGCCTCAGTAACTTTGTCAGTAGCTTTTGGTTCAATACTGCACTGAGGTGGGTTGGTTTTTTCCGGGGCGAGAGAGAAGCCCTGAGTGCACCTTCTTTAGGGTGAGAAATGGGAGCGGTGAATTGCATTGGACACACCAGTTCTTGTGTGATCACTGAAGTTAAGCAATGCAACCCCAGTTAGTACTGACATGGGTGACTGCTTGGGAAAGCTGGGTACCGCTAGTATCCAAAAATCGTCGCATTAGGGTATTGTCTGTGCAGTCCCTGCATCAGAACTACACTGTGGATGGGGCTCTAATGACCTTGTAGTTGAAGGGCCCTAAAACACCAACAAACAAACAATCAGGTGAGAAGCAAAATGGAGCCTATGTGGTGTACAATGGCATATGCACATGGAAGAACCCTCTCTATTATGGAACGGGTAGAGGACCAAAATTTCCAGATGCAGGAGCTCGCCCCCTGTCTTCGGTGGAATGTCCCAACGAACAGTAGAAAGACGATAAATAGTATAGGAATTGCAGCTTTGGTTTGCAACCGGCTGTGGGAAAGCACTGCCCAATATATCGCCGTTGTGTCCAGTCAGTGGGACAAGATGGGTTCCCTGACCTCGTGGCACACTCTTGTGGATGTCATGGCACAGTGGTTGAGAATCGCTGGTTTACGACATCTCCAAGGTGCTCGTGGATGTCAACCCTTTTAACCCTCACACCACATATGCTATCAGAAAAAATCAACCTGCTTGTTGGACCTGTTTATTCTAAGTCTGTGGTTACAGTGGATGCAGGTTCTCACGAAGTCGAATTCGTCCCAATGGCTCGATCTATTCATCAGAACACAGTGGTTACTGTGTGCATGAATTCTAAATATCACTGAAACTTTCAGCAACGATGAATGCAGACGATCTTTTCTACCTTGGAAGTCCATTATTGCAATTATTATTGATATATGGGAAGAAGAATATCAATAATCTCTCCTATACTGGATTAGTTTTGTGGGTTGGGGAGTAAGCCAGGCAGCCATAACAGATTGAACCCTTAGGAGGCTGCCCACGGGAGATGAGGTAGGTGAAAGGGTGAAGGAGAGGGTTAATTTGCAACACCCAACGTTCTTTCCCAACCACCCATGTTGGTATTGACATGGGCTTGCGCTGCTTAACTTCAGTGATCTCATGGGAACCGGTGTGTCAAACGCAACCTGGCTGCACCTTGGCGCAACTTGGCCACAACTTGGCGCAATAAGTCATATGGTAATAAAGCAATAAACTTAATGAAAAATAATTTAATAGAGTATTGTGTATGAAGAACTTTGTAAATGAATCCAAACACCTACTTACTAGTACTGTTCATATCTGCAGCAATTATTTACTACTTTTTAAAAGAAAAATTCCTGGTGTGGTAGTTTTTGCAAAATACCAAATTTAAATGAGAGGAGATTCAGTCCTTAACGTCAGAAAATGCATGAAAAAATCAAACCCATTTGAATGGTCAACTTGTTCTGTCGTGTTCTTGCATTATCTGACAACGGAATCGTAAGTAATGTAAACACTCTCATATTTCTTTCATTATTTGATTGCTCTGACGAATCCCTCAGAATTCATTTTTGTCAGAAGCCACATCCACTGTAACCATAGCGTTAGAAAGCTACATTTTTGCAGGTTCAATGTCAACTCCCACTTTCTACTCCATTGATTTCTCTTATTTAGGTCTTGCTGCAGTTCAGTGCAGACCTAATTTTATATCAAGCCCTATATCGTTAACATAAAGTATATAGAGTAAAGGTCCTAATATGCTTCCCTGGGGTACCCCAGTTGAGTGTCACATGACCTGCCTTTCCTAAACCCATGCTGAATATCACTAAAGATGCCATTTCCCTCCAAATATCCCATAATATGTGAGAATAATGTATGCTCAAAAGTGTTACATACCATACTTGCTAATGAAACTGGCCTGTAGCACTTAGGATGTGCAGTATCCCCTGATTTGAAGACTGGCACAACGTTTGCCAGCCTCCACCTACATGGAACAATGCCACTGCCTAATGATTTTTTAAAAATTTTACTCCAAATAGTAGCTTAAAATCCCTGAGAGTCTTTGTAGAATAAATGGAGAAATTTCATCCCCTCTCTTGTAATAAAAATCTCCTCCATTTGCCATTGATAGTGATTTCCTGACACTGGTGAATAATCATCTCTACTATTTGCAAATGGTTTTGAAAAAGATAAAAATATTAGGCAAAAATGATAAAAGGATAAAAGGCAAAAATTAAAAATATTTGCAATTACAGTATAAGGCTTGCTGGATTTAGCTGGAACCCTATAACCCTCTTTCTACACTTTATGAAGTACCCCCAGAAAGCTTTTGGATTGTTCTTGACCCTTTGCCCCAAAATATTCCTAAGGAATGTCTTGTAGGCCTTTGTTTATATGATCTTTTGCCCTTTTCCTGGCTTCCTTATGAGCGACCTCTCTATCTGAATCCTGCTCCCTTCTAAATGTATTTCTGACTCTTCTCTGCCTATGCAAAGCTGCCTTCACTTCCTGGGTATACCATTCTAGAAAACCAATGTCCGTCTTCTTCTTAATAGGGACAGCCTGTCTTGTACCTTCTTCTAGAAGTGCTAAGAATCTTTGCCAAGACTTCAACTCTGCAAGCATTAGCAGTGACCTGGAAATTATTCAACTGGGCTTCTAAATAAGACCTAAACAACTCCCAATCAGCTCTGTGAAATGGAAAAGTCTCCCTACTTACTGTGCAATACCCTGGCAGCCTTCTCACTATCTCAACTCTAATTGCAGCATGATCACTAATTCCCTTAATGCACCTCACATCCTTGATGAAGCTAGGTCTAAAATCCCTCCCCTCTCATGAGTTGGCATGGTCACAACCTGCTCTAACCCAGTACAACACAGCTGTTCCAAGAAGGAATTAAGTGCATCTGAAAGAACAGAGTTTCCAACTGATTGCATGCTGTCCCACTTCACCCCTGGAAGATTGAAGTCCCCAACTAGAATAAGTTTTGGGACTGCCCTCCTATGATTGAGGATCTCCAAAGAATGTGTCAGTCTCAAAAATGGATTTGGATCTATTCCTTGTGGACAATAGAAGGTAATGACATAAGTACCCTCTTGCTGACCCAGAAACACTACAACACAGCATCTCACTGTCGACCTCAAACCCTGTTTCCCTAGTTCATCCCACCACCTCTACCTCCTTCCCTGTCTCTTCTATATACTATGTACCTCTCAGGAAAAGTCTCGTTTGGTTGTTTGTCATCCTTTAACCATGATTCAGTGCCAATAACAATATCAGCATCCCATGTAGCAGCAAGGGCATAATTAACCTTCAAGCGCTCGCATGGGTGGCAAATTGGCCGCCAAATTAAATAAAATTTTGTGCCACTGTAGCAGGACTGAATAAATGATTGGGACCACCTAGTATTCTCAAGTTGTATATTTGGTCACAACTTGCAATTAAAATTTTTTTTCCAACTCATGTCATTTTGGAGCAATTCGTTTTCAAAGTAGCTGGGGTTGTGGAAGATTACACAAACGGCCATTCTGCTGCCTCGCAAGTTCATAGGAAACTGGTTCCCCATAGCAGGATTTTTGGGGCTCCATGGGACAAAGCACTGCAGATCCATGGTCTGACTATCAGGGTCCCACTATTGGGGTTTGACCATTGTGGTCCAACTAGCAGGGGCCCACTGCCAGAGTCCCAGTATCAGTGCCCAAGTATCAGGGTCTGACTATCATGGTCCCAGTATCAGGGCCCAAGTATCAGGGTCCAACTATCATGGTCCCAGTATCATTTTCTCAGTATCAGAGTGAAGGTATCAAGGTCCCAGTATCAGGGTCCCAGAATTAGGGTGCCAGAATCAGGGTCCCACTATCGGGGTCCTACTATCATGGTCCCTCTATTATAGTCCTAGGGTCAGAGTCCAAGTATCAGGGCCCCAGTGTCAGGGCCCGAGTATCAGGGTCTGAGTATCAGGGTCTGAGTATCAGGGTTAAGATATCATGGTCCCAGTATCAAGGTACCAGAATCAGGGTCATGCTAGGTCACATCTAGTTTAGTTTCTCATTTAATTTCGTTTATATCTGTTTAATAAACTAGATTTGTCATGATGCTTTCTATAAACATCTAGTAAACTGCCATATGCAAATAAAAATGAGAGGTGGCCAGTTTGCCGCCTTGCAAGCTTCAATGTCTTTCAAAATAATGCGAGCGCTTCAAGGTTAAGGGTATTTAGCCACTGTGAGAGATACCGTGAACTTAGATGTCGACTGGGAGTCAGTCCAGAGCTCTCCACATCATTTGGGGACAACCCCCAGGGGGTGGCATCCTTTTTCTTATTGGCATCCTTTCCTTTTATTCTTCTTTTTGGCTTTTGCCTTTTCCTTTTTTGTGTCTGTTTTTGCTTTTGCCCTTCTATGTTAGTGTCTGTTTAGGCCTTTGCCATTTTTTACTGTATGTGTTTTGGCTTTTGCCTTTATTTGTGTCTGTTTAGGCTTTTGCCTTAATTTGTGTCTGTTTAGGCTTTTCCCTGTTTAGTTTTATTTGTTTTGGCTTTTGCCTCTATTGATTTCTGGCTATTTTTGTGGCTTTTGCCTTTTACTATTTTTACCCTTAGTGGGCTTTTGCCCTTATTTATTATCATCATGGTGGCTGGCGTTTTACACCCTGGGCCACCATGGTGATTGTCTTTCTGGGCCCTAATGACCTTTGTGGTCGATGGGCCCTAAAACACAAACAACAACAATGGCATTAAACTCGGCCACTTTATTGACTATGCTTCTAGAATTGATAACAAGCAAAGTCAATTGATCAGTTACAGCTAATTTCCTCCCCATCCCTGCATTATTGCTTTCCAGTTGCCCCTTGCTATATATATGTTGTGACTTAACCTGGAACACCATGACCCTCTCTCTTCCCTAAAAAAAGTCCCTTGTAAACCTGCTGTGAAGATCTGAGAGACATGCCCTATATTCGAGGAGCTTCACTCCAATCAGTTGTCCTTCAAGAAACATCCTGTCATTTACCCATTGCACCTTAGCTGTGGCTACTCCACCTCTATCCTTTCTTTCAGTGATTGGGCAAAGCATTACCTTTGCCTTTGGTCTGATACTTTTGACTTCCTTGGCATTTTCCATAATTCCTTCCATAACTGCTGCAGGTTTATTGTGATTTATATCATTTGGCCCTATCTGCAAAATAATCAGGCATTCCTCCCTTTCACTGTTCATAATACTTGAAATCCTATCCTTTATATCCAGGTATTTGGTTCTGAACAAATTTTACACCCCTGTCACTTACCTTAACATTGTGTTCACACTGCTCCTTCTGATCAGTCATAGTGCAATCCCATGAATTGGTGCAAGGATTTTTTTCCAACCTCAGAATCAACTTCACCAATATCTCCTTCCCCTTTGGGAGTCATTGGTGGACTAACTATTGGGACTGTTTTTCTTGTCCCCTTCACAGCATCTACCTTTTCTCTCATGCCTTTTCTTCCATTACTCTCTACCACTTTGAAAATATTTCCCTGCATGCTGGGTGTCCCTGTGGGGATGTCATTGGAGAACCCCCAATACCCTTTGTCACCCTGTGTAGAGAGGGGCTAGAGGCAGAAATGGCAGCTTTTATCTTATCAACCTCTGTCTGGAGCTTGGCTAGCTCCATTTTTAGGTCATTGCAACCCCCACACTCAGTAATTTTCTTTCCAGTCATTACTATCTTTGAAAACCCAGGCACTTTCCAAGAAGAATGTTGAAATATCAGAGAAGTACCCCACAATAACCAGATCTCCACTCAATGGAGATGGGAATCACTAATAAGAAGTTCACCAAAAGTTTTGGAAAAACCTGAAACCCCTATGAAAAGAACAGCGTACCCCACAATACCAAATCAAAACGTGAAGAACAATGTACTTTACCCCACTGAGACCACTGTCCACACCTCTCTAAAATCCAAAAATAAGAATTTCAAAATTTTTCAACACCTTAAAATTAAAGTTGTTAGCATACAACTTTAAGTCCAGTACAAATATTAAATAAATATAATGAATAGTAAATCTAAGACTACAACTACACAGAAATTCTTTAAGAATGAGTCACAGCCAAAACGTAACATTCCCAAAGGGCCACACCCAAAACGCACCTGTTAATTCATCTGTTAGATTGGGCCACACCTACAGAATGCACCACATGCCTTGACAATGGCGATTCACAGAAGACTAATAGGACCTGTATGTTTACCAAATAAAAGCTGAAAGAATCCCTTAAATCATTAAAGTAGTAAAATGATAACTTTTTGTCCAATAAAAGATTATATCACCCTAAATATCTTAAAACAATCCTGACCAAAAATGACCAATATATGCCACAGATACTGCTTATCAACCTGGAGCTCTTCAACACACATATACACACCAACAATCCAACAGTATTTGTTATTGGTACTGTTTTTGTTGATAATACTGTTATTGTTTATTTGTCTGCTGTGGTCATGCAGTTGCAGGACTGCATCTCTACAGTGTAGGGTTTGAGGGATGGATTGTCATGTGAGTGTGGGACCTCTGCTCACATGACAAAGATGGAAAAACATTGAGTTTCTCCTGTGGGGTAGGACAGCAACCCCCACAGGTAACCCTGTTACTACTGCTGTGGGTTCTTGGCATCTGACTGGGGAGCCCCAGTCAGAGCTGTCCCACTAAGTAAGGGGACTAGGCTGCTGTTCAGGACATTGAATGTGGGGACCCTTACAGGGAAAATGGGGGAATTAGTAAACACCCTGAAGCATAGAAGGGTTAGTGTCGCCTTCCTCCAAGAAACAAGATGGAAGGGGAATTGATCATGAGTACTGGGAGAGAGGTACAAATTACTATACACAGGTAGTGAGGGGGTAAAATGGGGTGGGTATTATATTGAGTAGGAGATTGCAGCAGGGAATAGCAGCTGTCCAAAGAATCAACAGGAGGATAATTTTAGGTACTGTAGTATGGCAGGGCATTGGGCTCCACCTCATCAGTGCATATGCTCCCCAAGCAGGCTATATTGAGGCAACCAAAAGAGATTTTAGGTGGAATTTTGATGAGGTGGCACAGTTGGCAGATAGCAGAATTTGCCAGGCAAAATGGATCTGATTTTCTAATTATTGGAGGGGAATTTAATGGTCACATTGGCAAGGACGGTTGAGAATATGTGGGAGTCCATGGGGGATTCAGGTATGGCAAACTCACGGCAGAGAGACAAGTCCTTGATGCAGCACAAGCACATGGCCTTGCATTGGTGAATATGTGGTTTCAGAAGAGGGAAAAGCACCTCATCACTTTTCAGTCATCCCTAGGGAGGCCTAAAATTGATTTCTTTATTGTCAAGATGCACCATAGGCCTGAGATTTGTGATTGCTGGGTGCTCCCCAGTGAGGATTTTCAGAAGGGAAGTTGGCATAAATTTCTCATGATGGATGTACTTGTGAGGGATGCAGCTAGCAACCACCCTTGAAATGGTTAACCAGTCATTAGGTGGTGGAGGTTACCACCAAACACACATGAATTCAGGCAGGAGATTCCTAGCCAGGTGACTGGGATTGGGAAGGGTCAGCTGATGCCATGTGTGACAGGATGGCCAGGATGATCACACAATGTGGAAAAGCAATGTTTGGCACAGCTAGAGCAGGAGGCTCATACCAGGGTAGACAGACTTGGTGGTGGAATGAGGAAGTTGAAGCTGCCAGACAGTATTTCATAGGTGGTGGGAGATGGGGGACCAGGGTTCCAAGACAGTAAATACAGGCAAAGAAACATGCTAGGAGGACCATTGTGCAGGCCAAACACCAAAAGTAGGAGGCTTTATATGAGCACTTAGGGACTAAGGACAGTGAGAGGGAAGTTCTTTCTAGGCAAGACCCAAGATAGAACTACTAAGGATATCACCAGGGCCATAACGATCAAGGATAGGGATGATGGGGTCCTGTTCCAGCCAGCAGAGGTAATGAAGAGGTGGGAGGAATATTACAACAACTCTTAAATGCAGGTACCAGTGAAAGTGTGATGAACAACACCCCTGCCACCTCAGTAGCTGAAAGACTGCATGAGTGGGGCATAAATTGTCAGGGCACTCCAAAAGATGAAAGGTCACAAAGCTGTAGGTCTGGATAAGATTCCCATCGATGTTTGGCATAGCTTGGGGGAATCACTAGGTGGCGCTTGTCCCCAGTGCTTCTGTTTTTTCTCATGGCAGGCGATTTTGGTGATTTTTTGAAAATCTTAAGACAATCTTTTGGGTGAAAACCGCCTTTTCAAGGTAGTTTGAACCCCATCGTTCCAGTTTCACGGTAAGGCTGTGGGAGTATAGTGGTTTTCTCGGGCGGGAAGCTTGTTTACGGAGTTTGGCTGTTAAGCGTAACCTCATGGGGTTTGCTCTCGATCCCGTCGTGTTGCATCACAGTGTG
>JAAFCE010009125.1:2402795-2439288 GCA_013389805.1 Trigoniulus corallinus | reverse complement strand
ATTGCTATTGTTATGAGGCACCAAACCCACAGCATGGGGGATTAAGACCCCAGCACTGGCAGCCAGCAGGGGTTCGCTAGTAGTTTGCAATGCCATGGGGGTTGGGACCTTGGGCCCCATGGCAGATAGTGTGCTGAGTGTCCTCTGTGGGGTCGGCCAGCATCCCCCCACTGCAAGCAGCGCCAACATTCCTGTGGGTTCGGGATGCCTGGCTGGGGTGACCCCAGTCGGAGCATGTGCAGATAGCAAAGGGGCAAATCTTAGATTAGGGACATGGAACGTTGGGTCCCTTACAGGCAAATCAGGGGAACTAGTTAACACCCTAAGGTGATGGAGAATCCAGGTAACTTTCCTCCAAGAAACTAAGTGGAGAGGGAATAGATCAAGGGCCCTTGGGGAGAGATACAAGCTTATATATACTGCCAGTGAAGGGGGGGCAAAATGGGGTGGGCATAGTTTTGGATAGTGAGCTTAAACAAGGGGTCATCCAAGTGAAACGAGTCAATAGCAGGCTAATGTTAGTTACAGTGCTGTGGAGAGGAGTAGTGCTTCACCTCATCAGTGCATATGCCCCCCCCCCCAGGCAGGGCTGGATTAACCCTCAAAGGATGGCTTCTGGACTGAGTCTGAGGACTTGGTGCACTCATTGGAGGCACCAGTAGGGCAATGTCAGGGGAATGAGCAATTAGTTATTGGGGGGGGGACTTTAATGGGCATGTAGGGAAAGACAACCAAGGTTATGGAGAGGTCCATGGGGGATGGGGGTATGGAACAGTAAGCGCAGATGGGCAGCGAATCCTTGACACAGCAAATGCTCTTGGCCTCACATTGGCAAATACATGGTTTAGGAAGAGGGACAAGCACCTTATCACACACCAGTCACTACAAGACATGTCACAAATAGATTTCTTTATGGTCAGAGGGAGGCTTAGATCAGAGGTTCGTGATTCCTGGGCACTTCCCAGTGAAAATTTCCAAAAAAATGTGGCCATCGGCTACTAATGCTAGAAATATTACTGAAAGCTGCAGGCAAGGCACATTCTTGGAAAGGAGAGCAGGTTATCAGGTGGTGGAAACTATCCACCAAAACAGAGGACTTTGCACAAGAAGTGCACAGGCAAGTAGACTGGGATTGGGAAGGGACAACAGATGTCATGTGGGACAGGGTTGCCCGAAAAATTAGAGCCAGGGGGAAAACCATCCTGGGTCAGAGTAGAGTGGGAGGCACAGTCCAGGGTAACAGGCAAACATGGTGGTGGAATGAGGAGGTAGAAGCAGCCATCAAACAAAACAAGGCTGCTTTCCACATGTGGCAGGAGATAGGGGACCAGGCATCAAAGACTCAGTATAGACAGGCCAAGACCATTGCTAGGCAGAAGATTGCCCTGGCAAGCATCAGAAGTATGATGCTCTCTATGAGCAGTTAGGGACTAAGGAAGGGGAGAGAGAAGTTTTCAAACTGGCCAAGGCTAGAGATAGGGTAGCAAAAGATATACCCCAAGCCATAACAGTGAAGGATGACAAAGGTAGGGTCCTGCTCTCTCCAACAATGGTAAAGAGGAGGTGGGAGGAGTACTTCCAAAACCTCTTGAATGAAGTGGGGGAGGTGAGGACATTGCCACCAATCCTGCACCAGCAGGGGCAGTGGATGGTGTAACTGAGGAGGAAGTAACCAGGGCACTTAGGAAGATGAAAGGTCGAAAAGCTGTAGGCCCAGATGGAATCCCCATTGAAGTATGGCATAGCTTAGGGAGGACAGGTACCATGTGGCTAGTGAAACTTTTCAATAAGATAGCTAGTGGAGATAGAATGCCATCTGCATGGCATGAGAGTTGGATACTACCACTCTACAAGGGTAAAGGGGATGTCCAAGAGTGTGGCAACTATGGAGGTATAAAGCTAATGAGCCACTCCATGAAGCTCTGGGAGAGAGTAATGGAGCATCGCCTCTGGGATAGTACTAGTGTCTGTGCAAATCAGTTCGGGTTTATGCCAGGTAGGTCCACTACGGAGCCAATCTTCATTCTCAGGCAGATGGTGGAAAAGTATAAGGCAGCAAAGAAAGATCTCCACGCCATCTTCATCGACCTGGAGAAAGCCTATGACAGTGTCAAACGAAAGGTTGTTTGGGAAGTATTACGGAAAAGGGGGGTAGAAGAAGGGTTTATTAGAATAGTCCAGGATATGTACTATGGCTCCATAGCCAGGGCCACACATTGGCTCCACGTTGCCCAAAAGATGAGGGAAAATAGGTTGAGGTGGTATGGTCACATAATGAGAAGAGGGGATGAGGAGCTCGTTAAGGCCATACCAGGAATGCAGGTGGTTGGGAGCACCCAGGGCAGGGGGAGGCCAAAATTAACGTGGGAGCAGGTCGTCCATAGGGATATGGCAGTGTGCAGAGTGGACGGGGACCTGGTGGGAGATAGATGGGAGTGGAGGGCTAGAACCCACAGACCCGACCCCGCCACAGGCGGGATAAGGGTGTGATGATGATGATGTTTGGCATAGCTTGGGGACCACAGGAATGAAATGGCTGTGGAAGCTTTTCAATAAAAAAAAGCCAGTGGTGAACGAATGCCATCTGCCGACAGGAGGGATGGATTGTTCCACTGTTCAATGGCAAATGTGAAGCCCAGGACTGTCGGAACTATAGAGGAATTAGCTAATGAGCCATTCTATGAAGCTGTGGGCGGGGGTCATAGAATGTCGCCTCAGAAATAGAACTAATGTCAGAGGAAATGAGTTTGGGTTTATGCCGAGTAGGTCTACAATGGAACCCATCTTTTTTCTACGACAGATGATTGAGAAGCACAGAGCCATAAACTAAGATCTGCATGCAATCTTTGTAGACCTAGAGAATGCCTATGATAGTGTCCGAAGACAGGTAGTATGGGGTGTTCTAAAAAGGAAGGGGGGGGGTAGATGAAGAGCATATCAGAATAATACCGGGTATGTATGATGTTTCCACCACTAGGGTGAGGAAGGCATGGGGGAATACTGGTGGCTTCAAGGTGAACATAGGGCTTCATCAAGGATCAGCTCTCAGCCTATATCGCCATAATTTCAAGACTTTAGAGCAGTGTCTTTCAACCTTTTTATTGGAACGGAACGTCTTGGAACATTTAGACGTCTCACAGAACCCTTTGGAACAATTAGATGTCTCACGGAACCCTTTGGAACATTTAGCCCAGGGTTTCCCAACGGGGTCGGTATCGACCCCCTGAGGGTCAATGGAATGCTAAAGGGGGTCAATGAATGCATTGCTCGTTACTTCCTTTGAAGGCCAACAAGCAACTCTTAATCCATTCCCCAACTATGGCAGGGTTGGGTACCTATCTTCTCCCTCTGAATGGACACAAGGGTGATATATTCTACAGTATTTACCCCAGTCAGTTGCCACCAAAGATGCAACTCAATACTTGTATAGCGTTAGCCTTTGGTTCATTGGTGTACTCAGTCGAACTCCTACACCTGGGTGAGTGGCGAATTGTGTTGGACACACCCGTTCTCGTCTGATCACTGAAGTTAAGCAACACAACCCCAGCTAGTACTGACATGGGTGGCCGCTTGGGAAAACTGGGTACTGTTAATATCCAAAAATCGTCGCATTTGTGTAGTGTCTGTGCAGTCTCTGCATAAGAACTACACTATGAAACGCGGCTCTAATGACCTTGTAGTTGAAAGGCCCTAAAACAGCAACAAGCAAGCAAATACACCTGGGTAGTTCACCTCATCTACCCATTGCATAATTGAGGGTTCTTTTATGTGCAAATGCCATCGTGCATCACACGAGACCTCAGTTTCACTTCTCATCCACAGGAAAGAGCACTTGAGGCACCTCGCTCGCCCAAAAAGAAGCCAACCCACCTTGGTTCAGTATCGAACCGAGAACCACTAACAGTTACCAAGCACGTTACCCAATGTGCCACCGAGACGGGATTTTGCATACTATATATGAGGTTCAAATTATGGAAAAAATGTAAGCGGGGGGGGGTGTATGAACTAAGCTCATACTATTAAAAGGGGTGAATCTAAGAAAAAGGTTGGGAACCCCTGATTTAGAACCCCATACAGTAACAGAAAAAAACATTAATTGATACAGGTGTGTGTTTTAGCATAAGGAGTTAAATTCGTGGCCTAATGTTTGAGAGAGACACCCGAATTAAGTTCATTTTCGACAAACAAACGTCGTTCTCGTTTCTTGTGTTTTCATTGTTATTTTTATATTTTATCTTGCCCTTGGGCGGACATCAAGTAACCCTTATGTTCCGCGGAACCCTGGTTAAAAAACAGTGCTTTAGAGCCTAGGTCTGGAAGGAAAGTGCCCCATCGATAATAATTAGGCTGGCAGCCGACTGTGTAGAAATGCCATTCACTAGTTCACCCAACGCATGTTTTGAAATTGTCCCTCGGTCCCAGTCGGGTACCCGACTCTGCTGCAGTAGAGAAACGAATCTGATGGGAGCTCGAGTATGAAATACAAGCCGAATCTTAACTGCTCGATAAGATACTAGAATGTGAGACTTATGTTGAAGTTGCTTTTCCCGGAAATGAATGGATGGTTACCTAGTATGGATCTCGTTTAGCACAGCTCATTTTTTAAATTTTACAATTCCTGCCTTAGAATTTCTTAAAAAAAAAAAATAAAAAAAAATATGAGACTTACTTTCGCTTTCAGAAATAAGTTTGGCTGACATTAGGAGCTTGCCTCTGTTCTCGTGGTTTTGAGCCATTCCAGTTTCTGCCGAAATACGAAACTCAGTAACATAATGTAGCGCACCAGCACCTGTTCAATGATGTTTTTAATCCCACTTTTTAAGATTATGTAAAAATTTCGCGTGCAATTATCTATTTATTTATATGCACTATGTTTTAGATAACAACTCTGCACTGTGAGGGTGAAATCGATGAATTTTTAACCCAGAATTTGGTCTATATTGAATTTAGAGAAAAGGGCAAGACGCATAATATTTCTCACAGTCCATCACTTTTTTTATTGATTTACTAAGGATTTTCTAATAATCCTCTGAAAGTGGCAGCTGCACACTCTAATAATGGTCATTACCGAGTTGCCATTGGGCTAAACGTCAGGCATGTGACTCAGAGATGTTCCAGTCGACAACGGCCTCCAAACCATCAAAACGACAGATAAACCGCAATTGCAAGTCAACAGGAATGTGCTTTCCCCTTTCGACTCCTTTGAAAGCAGCTCATGTATCTCCCACCTCCATAACTCTGTCCCCGTGTTTTCCCACCTCACAGCCTCCTACCTCACCATACGTAAAAGGAACAGTAGACCATTAAAGATGGACAAAGAAATATTGATTTAGTATACGACTGCGTCATAGGTATAATTTAGACCTCTGTCATCATGTCTTTTTGAAAGTATTCTATATTTCAAATGTCAATTCCTGTTCAATATACATAAGTGTTCTGAAAACTTTCGATTCTATTAGTATAAAGTCATCACATAAAGACATACGTAAGGGCAGCATTACAATTTCAAACCCATTTTCCCCTTATCACAGGCTCGGGTAGCAACTTGTCCCGTTGTAACTCATCATCATCATCATCATCTCACCCTTCTCCAGCCCGTGGCGGGGTCGGGTCTGCAGGTTCTCCTCCTCCACTCCCTCCTATTCCCCACTATGTCGCCCCCCACCCCACACTTCTCCATGTCCGTCAGCACCACCTGCTCCCACGTCCGTTTTGGTCTTCCCCTACCTCTGGTGCCCCCAATCACATGCCAACCCATAATGGACCTAACAAGCCCCTCCTCCTCTCTCCTCATTACATGCCCATACCACCTCAACCGCCTTTCCCTCATCTTCTCTGCGATGTCACCCACCCCCAGGCTCCCTCTAACATGATCATTTCGTACTCTGTCAGCTCGTGACACTCCAGTCATGTTGCGCAGCATACGCATCTCAGCCACTTGCATTCTCCTTTCATGGTTCTTCCTAGCTGCCCAACACTCCGAGCCATACAACATGGCAGGCCTGACGACAGTTCTGTAAACTTTGCCTTTCAACTTTATCGGTACCTGGCGGTCGCACAGGACTCCACTAGCCTGCCTCCACTTCAGCCACCCTGCATTAATCCTATTGGTAACGTCTGAGTCTATCTCCCCATTGCTCTGGAAAACTGATCCTAAGTAACGAAACTGTTGCACTGCTGGTATACCCTCACCCTCACAACGGATCTCACCCCCTTGCCCCTGGCCGCTAAAATTGAAAGCTAGGTACTCTGTCTTATTTATGTTTACTTTGAGACCCCCTCTTCCCATTGCTGTCTTAATGTCCTGTAGGCCCTTTTGTGCATCCTCCTTGGACCCCTCAAACTTTCCCACATCATCAGCAAATACTAGGCACTGCGGGGCCCATTCCCCTATCCCCGTCAGCAGCTCATCCATTACAAGAGTAAATAGATATGGACTAAGTGCTGACCCTTGATGCACACCGACCTGCACATTGAAGCCTGCAGTGCTTCCCCACGCTGTCCTCACCCTAGTAATGGCACCCTCATACATATCCTGCACTATCCTAATATGGCCTTCATCAACCCCTTTCTTCCTTAAAACGCTCCATAGCACCTGTCTAGGGACACTATCGTATGCCTTCTCTAAGTCAATGAATACTGCATGGAGGTCCTTCCTTGCTACTCTATGATTCTCTATCATCTGGCACAGAATAAAGATTGGTTCCATGGTGGACCTACCTGGCATAAACCCAAATTGGTTCCCCCCGACTCGAGTTTGGTCTCTGAGGCGACATTCTATTACTCGCTCCCACAGCTTCATAGTATGGCTCATTAGCTTTATGCCTCTATAGTTTCCACAGTCCTGGGCATCACCTTTGCCCTTGAACAGTGGAACTATCCAACTTTCTCTCCATGCAGATGGCATCCTGTCCCCATTTGCTAGCTTATTAAAAAGCTTCCCTAACCATGTAATGGCTGTAGTCCCCAAGGTGTGCCAAACATCAATGGGGATCTTGTCTGGGCCTACTGCTTTGCGACCTTTAATTTTTTGAAGGGCTGCGACTATTTCATCCTCACTAACCTCGTCCACTGCCTGGGTGGTGGTTGGACTGTCTGTGCCTGTTGAGCAAGTAGTTGTGTTTAGAAGGCTGTGGTAGTATTCCTCCCACCTTTTAATTACCTCAGCTGGTTGGAACAGGACCCTGCCATTTGTATCCTTGACTGTTATAGCCCTGGTAACATCCTTGCTAGTTCTATCCCTGGTCTTGGCCAGCCTAAAAACTGCATTCTCTCCTTCCCTTGAACCCAACTTTTCATATAAGGCCTCATACTTCTGGTACTTGGCCAGTGCAATGGTCCTCTTGGCATTTTTCTTTGCCTGAACATAGTTTGTCTTGGAAACCTAATCCCCTAATTCCCTCCATCTATGAAAAGCTACCTTCTTTAGTTTGATGGTGGCTTCCACCTCCTCATTCCACTACCATGTCTGCCTACCCTGATATGTTCCTCCTACTCTACCCATACCTAACAGTGCCTCACCACATCTCCTAATCTTCCTAGCAACCCTGTCCCACATGGCACTGGCTGACCCATCCCAGTCCCAGTCAACCTGACTAAGAGCCTCCTGTCGGAATTCATCTGCCTTGGTGGGCAATTTCCACCACCTAACAACTGATTCTACCCTTCCAGGAATGTTGCTTCCCTGTCCCCTTAATTAATAAGTCTACCATGAGCAGCTTATAGCCACTTTCCTTCTGGAAGTGCCCACTCCAGAAGGGCTCCAGATCCTCGCTGGGTAGTGCCCAGCAGTCTCGGATCTCTGCCCTGTGCTGCTTCCTAACCATGAAAAAGTCAATTTGGGACCTCCCCTGTGGTGACTGGAAAGTAATTAGGTGCTTTTCCCTCTTCTTGAACCATGTATTGTCTAATGCAAGGCCATGTGCTCTTGCTGTGTCAAGGACCTTCTGCCCCTCTAGGTTGATCACCCCATACCCACATCCCCCATGAACATCTGCATACCCCAGTCCCTCATTACCCACGTGTGCATTGAAGTCACCCCCCAATAATCAGTCGTTCATTACCCCTGCCCTGTCTCATTATGCTGTCTACTGACTGCACCACCTCATCAAAATCATCCCAAAAAGCTGTTTTTATGGTGTCACCCAGGCCTGCTTGGGGGGCATATGCACTTATGAGGTGGAGCCCTATACCCTGCCAGACAACAGTGACTAACATCAGCCTACTGCTGACTCTCCTAACTGAAGTGATGCCCTGCTGCAAATCCCTACTTAATATAATTCCCACCTCATTTTGTCCCTCTTCACTACCTGCATAGATCAGCTTGTATCCCTCCCCCAGGGACCTTGACCTATTACCCTTCCACTTCGTCTCCTGGAGGAATGCAATGCTGATCTTCCTATGCTTTAGGGTTGTGACTTGTTCCCCAGTTTTCCCAGAGAGGGTCCTCATATTCCACGTCCCTAGTCTCAGTCTAGCCCCCTTATTTGGTGTGACAACTCTGACTGGGGGCACCCCAGTCAGACGTCCAGAACCTACAGTAATAGTGGCAGGGCTACCTGTGGGGGGTGCCGTCCAACACCACAACTAACGGGCGATATTTCTATGCAGCTGCTGCCGACAGAATAATTCAAACTTGTGCTTATTTGACGTCAGAATATTTTCATCTTTGGTAACACTTTCTGTCACTGACGTTAATGGGCGAGTTCCTAACTCTTAATAACAAAAAACATATTTTTCCATAACATATTTTTCTTCAGCCGGCTGACGTCCAAAGCTGCAACCAGGGCCCGCTCTAAGGGGGGGGGGGCAAACCGGACAGTGATTTAGGGACGCCATTTTGGCTGTGTGAGAACAGAGCACGCGGACAGCGCTGCTTCAAGGGGCGGCAATTTGGTTTTTTGTCGGGTGTGGCATAAGTGCTACTAGGGCAGGCGCTGGCTGCAACCCCTTACATTCAGGTCTCTTTTTATGCAGGGGATACGTTCCTCAGAAAATCGCAGAAAAAGAATTCGCATAAAATGAGATTATAAGTCTATGGAAAAATGAGGTATACGTTCCATAATTTTTAAAATTCGCATAACTCCAAAATAACGAATTAAAATGAATGTACAACTGCATAAAAAAATTTGTTGATGTTAAAGAAAATAGGTTTCTTAAAAAATTTCTTTGGGACGCTGAAAGAGATTGATATGAACCTTAAATAAAATTCTATTTCATTTCAATTATCTATCTGGTAAGGGTATACACCATCTGCAAACTGGTTGTAAATCACATTCACCATCAGAAATAACTGTCTTTGCAATAGATCTCTTTGATATAGACGATACAGTTTCAAAAACATATTTTTTCTCACTCTCTGCAGACTTTTGTTTTGACCATCATCATCATCGTCACACCCATATCCCACTTGTGGCAGGGTCGGGTCTGCAGGTTCCTGAACATGTTCTGATTGGGGACACTCCAGTCAGGCGTCTGGAACACGCAGGGATATTGGCTAGGTTGTCTTTGGGGGGATGTTGGTCCACTTGAAATTGTCCGGTGGGACACTTTGAGACAATTTTTGAGTACCTCAAAGTGCCCAACTAACTATCCCCACTAAAATTATAAGGAAAATTTCTGTTCCAGAGTGGTAATCGAAAGAGGTGAAGATAGCTTTGCGAAACCAGCAAAAGGCTAGGAATGCACTTAGGAGAGGGAGGGATGTCAGTAGTGAGGTGGTCTATAAGGGGGCCCGCAAAATGGTTAAAGGGTTTATGAACGAAGCTTACAAGAATTTGCATGAGTACATTTTGGGAGATAGGCTTAGGAAAAATCCAAAGGCATTCTGGGGATATATAAAGAGGAATAGGAATTAGGGTGATAGGGATACAGTGGTTAAGGATGTGTCAGGAAATTTAGTCAAGGATAGTCTTATGATTGCCAACGTTTTTAATGACACATTTCCAAAATGCTTTGCAAGCAGTAGAAATAACTTTGAAAGGGATTTGCCAGGAGGAATGGATGAGGTTATTATCACTAGGGCAGGAATTGAGCAACTACTGAGTAAATTAACAGTATATAAGGCAAAGGGCCCTGATGGTGTTTCACCATTTATTCTGCAGCGACTTTCTGGGAATATTAGCTGTTCCTTGGTGGAAATTTTTAAAAATGCATTAGCCACAAGCATTGTTCCATCATCATGGAAACTGGCAAACGTGGTGCCCATTTTCAAGTCTGGGGACACATCAGACCCTAAGTGCTATAGACCAGTTTCATTAACAAGTGCTGTATCCAAGATTTTTGAGCACATCTTATTCTCATCTATAATGGGATATCTGGAAAAGAAGGGCACTCTTAGTAATAACCAACATGGGTTTAGGAAAGGCAGGTCATGTGACACCCAAATGGTTTGCTTGATGGATCGTATTCAAAGGGCTTTAGATAGCAGAACACAGGTTGATGTTGTGTTCTTGGACTTTGAACAGGTGGTAAGGTTCAATGGGTAAGGTGCTATCTGCTTAATAGAAACAGAGGGTCATTTTCAAGGGTAGTGCATCTCAGTGCATTCCAGGGTAGTGCATTCCAGGTGACATCTAAGTTCACGGTATCTCTCACAGTGCCTAATATGTGTGCCACTGTGAGAGGCTCCCAACAGGAGTCACAATACGGTTCATCCTCAACCCGTAGTATGTAGGACTGGGTGAGAAAAGTGTGACCAATTCGCAGCCGAGCAAGCACAACCTCCTCCCTCCATGACTGGTGGCATGAGGACAGCCAGTGCACTGGAGTGTCCTGCAGTGTGCATACCTGTGTGTGCCCGGGGTAGAATAGGCACACGGCATACCTGCAAGTCATAAGAGGCATCAAAAAGGGGTGAATTTTTCTTGCCCCTGACTGGACAACACCACTATCATCTTTGCCCATGACTTGTGTTCTGGACGGGACGATACCGTCATTGTGGTTGTTCATGTCCTATCATTCTCAGTTACTTGATAACTGTCTGACTTGTTCGTGGTCGATGTAGGTTCCTTACTAAGGTGACCATAAACAAACGCCTACCCGTGTGTTTGCCATGCTTGGAGACCCATACCCGTGGGAAAAGTGGATCCTGGTGATTGAAGAGGTGCATGTCCTCCGATGTCTCTGAGCCACCTCACACTTGTGGTTTCGCTGACAGACATAGGGGATTAGGGCTGCAGTCTACTGTCCCAACACATCACTTTAGCCACAGCTTCCAGGGAAAATGGGAGGCCAAGGCAGTAGCCTGGTCTTGGTCAATCGGCCAGGGGCGTATAAGTGGTTATGCCTCCTAGGGTAACTGTAAGTGGACCAGCAGTCAACCCCGATGCCAATATTCCGGTACTCGGGGATTATGCCACCCTAATGGTATACTGCCCGAGGAATCTCAACGACCCGAATGGGCGTCCCCTCGTTGGGCTCCGTGTGGTGGGTAAAACCTGCAGGCAGTGAACACATAATTATCAAAAATTATGGCAACCCTCAAAGGTGCAGTCTTACCATGTCTTGTAAGACTGCACCTTTTTGTGTCAACTGTAAGGGCAACCACCCTGCCTCCTCTCGGGATTGCCCCACTTGGCTGCTGGAACGCACGATCCAGGAGCTGCATGTCCAGAAGGGTATCAGTTTTCTGGATGCACTGCGGCTGTTAGCCTTGCCTGGGACCTCCAGTCATGGAGTGTCCTATGCAGCTGCTGCGAAGGCAGCTGCTGTGTCCTCTGTCTGTACCCAGACGGACACCCTTCCTCAGCTCCCCCCTCTCATCCGTTTAACGCCCTCTTGGGCCCACAGGGTCCATGGGGTGCCAGTCTGTACAAGCATTGGCTGCCAGACGGACCCTGACCCTATTTCCATGGCTTCTCCCATCTCCACCACCGCCTCTGGAACAGGCAGGGGGCCCCCAATGATGGCAGTGCCAGCTTCTTTAGAGGTCCCAGATGCCACTCCTCAAAGAGAGGCATCTTCCCATCTCCCTCCCTGTCTCAGCCCAGCCAGCCCCCTCCATGGAGAGGGTGGTGGGTGAGAGGAGGAAAGAAAGTAGGGACAACTACCACTTCCACAGTGGGGTGGGTGTCCTTGGTTCGACCACCCAAGCTCTCTAGCCAACGGCAGAGAACGCAGGGTGGTTTCATGCCCCAACTAAGGCAAGATGGGGATTCCTCCTTCGAGATGGAGGAGGACGAACCAATTGAAGGCGTCCCTCCCTTTTCTGCAGTGGGACAGAGAAAAGGGAGGAATAGAAACAAGCCGCCTAAGTCCACTTGATGGTAAATTTCCCACAATGGAACTGTCGAGGGCTTTCCCACAAGAGGGACGAGATCACACTGCTGATCTCGAGGCACAACTCTGTCTGCATCTCTCTCCAGCAGATCCTGTGTTGCAGTGATACCCCCATTTCGTTATGGGGGTACACTGTATATGCAGACACCCGGCAGCAAGGAAGCCACCCTGTGGGAGGGGTGGCTAGTAGAGGGGTGGTAGGCATTCATGTGCCAGTGGCTTTGCAGACGCCTCTGCAAGCAGTGGCGGTCTCTCTATGTTCCCTCTACATGCCTCCTGGGATTGATATCCCATGGGCAGACCTCGAGGCCCTCAGTGCCCAGCTCATAAGGCCCTTCCGCATTATGGGTGACTTCAATGCCCATAATCCCCAATGGGGTTCGGACAGTCACAATCCCCGAGGGCGACTTGTGGAACAATGGGTGTCACAAAATGGCCTCGTTATTCTCAACACAAGTGCCCCCACGCATATGATGACTTCCACTGGTGGCCTGTCATGCATAGACCTTTCCATCTGCTCTCCTGGGTTGGCACCAGGTTTGCAGTGGGAGGTCTTGTCAGACCCTTGTGGAAGTGATCACTTCCCCATCAAGATTAGCAGTGGAGATGGGGCATTACCCCAATACCCACCACAGTGGTGTCTGTGTCGGGCGGACTGGAAGGAGTCCACCTGCCATATCTACTTTTGCCCACTGTGTGATTTTGATGGGGTCAACGACCTAGTGAGTGAACTTCATGGAGTTGGTGGTCGGGGCGGCATTGGCATCCATCCCCCAGAGCTCGTTTAATCCACCATGAGCACAGGTGCGATGGTGGATGGAGGATTGTCTGAGTGCAATTCGGGCTTGCCGACGAGCCCTTCGCTGCTTCCAATCTCGTCCTACCGAGGCCAATCGTATCCACTATCTCCGAGCCCGGACATATGCACTATGGGTGAACACGGAGGCCAAACGCTCCTCTTGGAGTCAGTATGTCTCCTCACTTACTCGTCACACACCTTCCAAGAAAGTCTGGGAAAAACTGAGGAAGAACCAAGGGAGATATTTACCATCATGTGGCTCAGGTCTCCTTGTACAAGGGAGACATTGCCTTCTGCCATGTGAGGTGGCAGGGGAACTGGGAAAGACGTTTGCAGCCGTCTCCAGTTCCCAGTACTACACGCCATCATTTCTTCAAAGAAGCAGGCTGCAGAACGCCACACACTGAACTTCACTGGTGGTTTCGCCGAGGGGTATAACAATCCATTTACCTCAGGGCCAGGGACACTGCCTCTGGTCCAGATAGCATCCACTATCAATTGCTACGACACCTACCAGAGAAAGGCGTTATATACCTCCTTGAGGTATTCAACTATATTTGGCAGCAGCATGAAATCCCTGCAGCTTGGCGAGAGGCTACTATCATCCCACTACAAAAGCCTGGGAAGGATAGTAGCCTTCCAGAAAATTACAGACCCACTTCATTGACGAGCTGTCTTTGCAAAACCATGGAACGCATGGGGAATTGGCGCCTGGTGTGGTATCTGGAATGGCACAACCTTCTTGCCAATGCCCAATGTTGCTTCTGTGCTGGCAGGTCTCCAGTGCATCATTTCAGACTGCAGTACGTGACGCCTTTCTCCACAGTTAGCACTTAGTGGCTGTCTTCTTTCATGTGGAGAACGCATATGATACCACATGACGCCATGGTATACTGGAGACCTTGCACCAATGGGGGCTCAAGGGTAATCTGCCCCTCTTCCTCCATAGCTTTTTGTCTGAACGGATCTTCAGAGTGCGTGTGGGTAACACTTATTCCTCGGCCTTCCTGCAGGAGAATGGTGTCCCACAGGGGAGTGTCTTGAGTGTGACGCTCTTTGCTGTTGCGGTGAACGGCCTACGTTCTCCGTTCTCTGTCCTCCGTTCACTCCCCGCTAAAGTCATCCCTATTCATGGACGACTTTTCTATTAGGTACCGGGCTGCCACGATGCACAGCATTGAGCACCAGCTGCAACTGGCAATAAACAGTGGCACTGAGTTTGCCACCTCTCGTGGGTATAAGTTCTCCCCTGACAAAACTACTGTCATGAACTTCTGTCGTAAGCGAGGGCTTCACCCTGAGCCTCAGCTTACCCTGGATGGCGGCCTCCTCCCTGTTGTAGAGGCAGCCCGATTTCTCTGTCTCCGTTTTGACAGCCGTCTTACATGGGACCCGCACTTGAAGGAGCTTAAGGCTAAGTGCCTTCGCTCCCTGAATATTCTGCAGTGCCTGCTGGGAACTGGTTTCGGGGCAGATCGAACGGTGATGCTTTGTCTCTACAGATCACTCATTCGATCACGTCTGGATTATGGCTGCGGCATTTATGTCCTGGCCGCTCCAGCAACTCTCCGGATGCTTGACAGTGTTCATCACGCTGGCATCTGGTTGTCTATTGGGGCGTTCCACACCAGTCCAGTACTCAGCCTTTTTGCTGAGGCTGGAGAACCACCACTGGCTGTGCGGCAGCAGTGCTTGGCAGTGGCATACATTTTGCACCTGAAAGGTCAGCTGCAGCACCCTACACACCCAGCAGTCTTTAGCAGCACTATCTGAGACGGCCATTCGACCGCCACCCAGGAGTTCCCCCTCCTATCAGTGTGCGGTGGATGGACGGTCTTACTGTTCTGGGTGTGACTCTACCTAGGGTTTCGCCTGTATTGCCACCCTCTGTGCCACCCTGGACAGTGCCAGAGCCAAGTTTATTTTTAATGCTTGCAGCCTTACCCAAAACCAGTACCGATAGGTCGGTGTACCAACAACAGTTTGGACGCCTCTATAAGACCTATCGAGGCCATGGTTTTATTTCCATGGATGGGTCGAAGGACGGCTCCTCGGTGGGTTGTTCAGTCTTTACAACTGGTCATCTCATAAGGGGCCGCCCTCCAGGCATCGCCAGTGTCTTAACTGCAGAACTCACAGTTCTGCACAGGGCACTGGAACTCATCCAAGTATTGAATGACAGACACTTTGTTGTTGCGACTGACTTCCTATGCTCCCTTCAGCTGTTTCATACCCTATATGGCAGACATGCCATCGTCCAGGGTGTGCACAGATTGCTGCTTGTGATTCGCCAGCAGGGCAAGACGGTGTTGTTTATTTGGGTCGTGGGGCATGTTGGCATCATGGGCAATGAGAGGGCGGATGCCCATGCCCATCAGTTGGCCCACTTGCCAGATATACCGAACACTGCTGTCCCCTCCTCCGATGCTCTCCCTATGGTGCGGTGGGCCGTCCATGACCAATGGCGGTCCCAGAGGTTTGTGGAGACCACCAACAAAGTCCGCACACTGAAGGACACTCCAATGCATTGGGTGTCCTCATGCCGCCAGACATGGAGGGAGGAGGTTGTGCTTGCTCGGCTGTGAATCGGTCACACTTTCCTCACCCACTCTTACATTCTATGGGGTGAGGATCAGCCATGATGTGACTTCTGTTGGGAGCCTCTCACAGTGGCAAACAGTTTTAGTCACTGTGAGAGATGTCCAGAGCTCTCCACATCACTTGGGGATAATCCCCAGGGGGTGGAAAGCTCACTTGTATTTCTGAAGGAGGCTGGCCTCTTTCCCAAAATTTGATTCATTTTCTATTTTCTTGTATCGTTATGGCCTTTGTCTTTTATGTCTGTGTTGGTTTTGGCTTTTGCCTTTCTATCTCTATGTTGGTTTTGTCTTTTGCTGCTTTTACTGTTGTGTCCTTATTGGCTTTTGCCGCTTTTATTGTTTTGTCTGTTTGGGCTTTTGCCACTTTTATTGTTTTGTCTGTTTTGGCTTTTGCCACTTTTATTTTTATGTCTGTTTTGGCTTTTGCCACTTTTATTATGTCTGTTTTGGCTTTTGTCGCTTTTATTATGCCTGTTTTGGCTTTTGCTGCTGTTATTTTTAATGTCTGTTTTGGATTTTGCCTGTACTTATATACCATATTTATTTGGCTATTGCCTTTTTTATTTTTATTAGTTTTAGTGGGCTATTGCCCTTATTTATTGCCATCATGGTGGGAAGGCCATTTACACCCACACCGTGATGATTGTCTCTCTGGGCCTTAATGACCATTGTAGTCAATGGGCCCTAAAACAAAAAACAAACAAACAAACCCACACTCGGCCATGCTGACCGTGGGTCACCCTGACACAGGCCATAAAATCAAAATGCAACAGAGAAGAAAGAACTTCGAAAAATATACAAAGGAAACACATGAGGGCAAAACAGGCCCAATAACATGAATAAACAATGCAAATGCTAACAGTAGCAAGACAACATTAAAAAGAAAAACGGTTAAATGTCATCAAAATCATCAAGGGAGGACTGCCAAGGTTTCATGTAATTGGCTGATGAGGAGGTAAGCCTAGGACCTTCATGTTCACCAATCTTCTGGACAGTATAGCGGTTGCTGTGCAATGCACTGGTGACTTGGTATGGTCCAAGATACTTCTGGTGGAATTTAAGTCCTGGCTTGTGCTGCATCTGTCGAATGGCAACTAGATCGCTAACACTGTAAATTGTAGCAGCAACTCAAGTTTTGTTGAAGTTAAAGCGATTCTTCTCCTGCAACTTCGCAATTTGGGACTTGGCTTGGAGTTGCAGATCGTCATTGGAATTCATGAATAAGGCAACGGCTTCCTCTTTGATCAACTCATGGAAACGGACATCAGTATTCAGACGAATCTCCTTCCCCAGTAGCAGCTGAAATGGTGTCATACTGATACTATGGTGAGGGGTGGAGTTAACAAGCTGTTAAGCAAGATGCACAGGATGATACCACTCACCCAGAGCGGAGGCAGACATCTTTGTTAGCAAAGGGACAAGCAACCGATTAACATGCTCCACTTGACCATTAGCACAAGGGATACCTGTGGTTGTGAGTACATGTCGTCGTCACCAGGAGCAACTTGTCATCAACGTCATGGTAGATCAGCCCATTACTGACTCAGTAACCTTGCTTGCTGCTAGTTTGAGAATTTGCCCATATGGACTGGAGGTCATCATCCTCTAACTGGGCTTGCCAAAATCTGCTGATGAACGACCCGACTGCTTGTATGTGAGGAAAATTCACAGAGCAATTCACGTTTAAGATTTCCCCATGTGTCACCACATTTCTTGTATTTGAGAAATAGTCGTGATGATCCTCGCAGCAATCGATAGGCATACATGACCATGTGTGTATCTGACCATCCACTGAGTAGAGACAATTTTTCGAAAAAAATTCTTTTATCCAGGCATAAATACTTTGGGTGGGCTCATCACCAGAAAAGGGAGCAATGTAGTCTTCAACATCTCTAAAGGAAAGAAACTCCTGCCCAACCCTCCTTTCGTGACCATCAGGTACACTGTCTGCCTCATCTTCTAGGATTTCTTCAGGGCTAGCCATGTCACCAAAGGACTCCTTTTCCTGCTCCATGGCAATAGCTAATTGCAACCGAGCCTTCAATTCTTGTTTTCACCCAGACTTTTTTTAGACCAAATGCCCCAAGGGCATCCCACAGTTCACATATCTTCAATGAATCGAGAGAGGAAGTGATCCTCTCTACATCAATGGCAGATTGGTGCCACCCTTCTTCACTGGCTTCGTCACCTTGGGCCGCCATATTGGAGAACAAAGGAAGAGAAACATTTATAATTTCAAACACTCACTTAGCGTCTGCTGGTGCTGGTCACCCGTCTGACCACTGACGATTCCTATGTCCATCCCAAACAGGGATGGCAATCCTGGACAGGCCCCCAAAATTGTGGTGTCAAAAGTAATGATTTATTCTAACACACACTAAAGAGATGTGGGAGGGATAACAGTGTCTGATGCAGGTTTAACTGGCAGCATACATTAAGCAAGTTGGCGGCAGGGTTATCCTCTTCAAGGTGTTTCAACACAGCAGCCACAGACACAACAACACCATCCTAGCTTTATGCACATTCCACTCATCCACAGTCTATCAAACACAGACCAACACATTTCATCACAGATCACAGGCTGTCATCTTGGACCCCCAATGTGTGGCTTTCTTCTTCTTCTTTTTACTCTGCTCCCCACCAATATCTTCATTCTTTGTTCTCTCCCTTTGTTCTAACTCTTCCTTTCCTGCGTTTTGCTGTTGTTGTTGTTGTATTCCCCTGCCGCCTAGTGGAGGCGTCAGCACGAAAGTCATGCGACCGTGCTATGACGCCATCTAGCGGTGGCGTCTGGCACAGGCAGAGCACACCATCTATCGAGGGCATCTGATGCAGTTGGAGCGCCATCTAGCAAGGGCGTCTGGCTACCCCACAATATGATCCTTCCAGGTACCTTGACTATTTAAAATAATGCTAACGTGCTTATGGTAACAACTCTCTCAACCCTAACTCCATCTCTATGGTAATCAAAATCAAGTGGCTTCTTAGATCTAGATATCATAGGCCTACATGTTGTATGCATGATCAACTCTTCGCAGAAGCATATTAAAATAATACGTGCATTCTCCCTACATACTGTAAGCATGTGCACGTTAATCCTGGAAATTATGCCATTTTACTTCATGGTCGAAGAGTTCTTTTTCCGTTTGATGGTGAAGTAATACTGGTACATCTTACAAGGGCCACGGCTATATTTTCAAATTTCAACTTTCCCCCATCCCTAAGGAAGCCATTTGCACCAATCAGAATCGATCCTTTTAACATTAACTCACAAAATATACCATGCCAGCCGTTGATATTAACTTAACTGAAATTATTGGTTGACTTTCTCGAAGTACATATTATTAGAAACCAACTTCATTTAAAAAAAATAATATTACATTGTCATTTTAAAATGGTACCTATTATTTTGTGTCTTTATAAATATTTTGTGCACCTGGATCAATAGAAACAAGTAACTTTTTGGGGCATGTTCTACAACATGACGTTTTGTGGATACGTTAAATATTCAGTATGATTGCTCTGTGTGCATGCTACATGATCGAAAGAAGAAATGCTATTATTAACCATTTTGACGTTATAGAGACCTATAGTTGCCAGACAATGTTTACAAAAATGCTGTTGAGTAGCGAGAAGTCTATCAATAAACATTTTAGACAGAACACCGATGGATGTAATGTGTTTCTCATTTTCGTCTGACGTAAGTGGTCAATAGTATTGACATTTCACTCCTCTTCACAAATTTACAAGGGATGATTCAGCCCCGATAACCCCAATATATTGGCGATACTCAACCAAATTTTGCAGGAATTTATTGCAAACAATGGCTTTTCAATTCTAACAAAAATAGTTGTGCATTTTGCTACCAGAGAAATGCTATACATTAATGTTGGCAAAATTTATAGATGTGGTTTATTTTCAAGTCTCGGAATTATTTTTCCCCCAATCTTTTTTGCCTCAGAGAGTAGCGGTTCGATGGAAGTCATGGAGACGCAATTTTGTTATCATTCTTGTCATCATCATCATCTCGCCGTTCTCCCGCCTGAGGCAGGGTCGGGTTTGTGGGTTCTAATCCTCCACTCCCGCCTATCCCCCACCAAGTACCCCTCCACCCCCCGCATGCCTCCATGTCCCTTTGCACCACCTGCCCCCACGTCCGTTTTGGGCTCCCTATACCTCTGGTGCCCCCAATTACCTGCAGTCCCACAATGGACCTAATAAACTCCTCCTCTTCCCTCCTCATCACATGCCCATACCACCTCAACTGATTCTCTCATCTTTTCCGCAATGTCTTCCCCCCCTAAGCCATGTAGTGCAGTGTTTGCATCTCAACCACTTACATTTGCCTGTGACTGAGATGCGAATGCTGCGCTACATGTGAGCCACAGGCAAATGCAAGTGGCTGAGATGTGGATGCTGCGCTACATGTGTGGTTATCACTGGTGTGTAGACTGTTAATCACCAACAAATAATCGCACACAGTTAATGATGCACAATTGGTGATAAGAGCGATTAATAGCAAGTACAAAAAACTAATTACCACACAATACTTTAAGTGGAGAGGCACTGTTTGGCATGGGTGGAGTAGGAGGGACTTCTCAGGGTAGGCAGACATGGTGGTGGAATGAGGAAGTGGAAGCTGCCATCAAATTGAAGAAGGAGGCTTTCTATAGGTGGAGGGAAATAGGGGACCAAGTTTCCAAGACAGACTATGTTCAGGAAAGGATACCGCCAGGAGGACCATTGCCCCAGCCAAGCACCAGAAGTATGAGGCTCTATATGAGACGTTGGGGACAAGGGAAGGAGAGAAAGCAGTTTTTAAACTGGCCAAGAACAGGGATAGAACTAGTACAGATGTTACAAGGGCCCTAACCAGCAGACTGTTCTAACCAGTAACTGTTCTAACCAGCAGAGGTAATCAAAAGATGGGAGGAATACTATCACAGCCTGTTAAATGCTGCCACAAGTGCCAGGGGCACAGACAGCAGTCCATGCTTTCCACAAAAAAATGGCAGTGGATAGGGTTAGTGAGGAGGAAATAGTCAGAGCCCTCCGAAAGATGAAAGGTCACAAAGCAGTAGGCACTGATAGAATCCCAGTGGATGTTGGCACACCATTGGAATTTCTTGGCTAAGGAAGCTTTTCAATAAATTAGTAAATGGCGACAAGATGTCATCTGCTTGGTGGGAGAGTTGGATAGTACCACTGTTCAAGGGAAAAGGTAACGCCCAGGACTGTGGAGACTAACGTGGCAAAAAGTGGCAAAAGCTAAAACAGACATAACAATAAAAGTGGCAAAAGCGAAAACGACACAAGGATAAAAGCACAGAGCGGCGAGTTGCGTTGGACACACCAGTTCTCGTCTGATCACTGAAGTTAAGCAACGCAAGCCCAGTTAGTACTGACATGGGTGGTCGCTCAGGAAAGCTGGGTACTGTTAATACCCAATAATCGTCGCATTAGTGTAGTGTCTGTGCAGTTTATGCATTACAACTATACAGTGGACAGGTCTCTAATGACCTCGTAGTTGACGGGACCTTAAACTCCAACAAGCATAAAAGCACAGCTAGCAAAAAAACGAGTACAATTTACATTTTTCAAAGAGGCCAGCCTCTTTCAGAAATACAAGTGAGCTCTCAACCCCCTAGGGATTATCCCCAAGTGCAGCTGAGAGCTCTGGACTGACTCCCAGTCGCCATCTAAGTTCTTGGTATCTCTCACAGTGACTAAAGATGTGTGCAACTGTGATAGGCTCCCAACAGAAGTCACACCATGGCTGATCCTCACCCCATAGAATGTAGGAGTGGGTGAGGAATCTGAAGGGGGAGGGTGGCAATCTGAAGCCAAGCAAGCACAAACTCATCCCTCCATGACTGGTGGTACGAGGACACACAGTGCTATGGAGTGTCCTTCAGCATGCGGAGTTTGTTGGTGGTCTCTGCAAACCACTGGGTCCGCCATTGGTCACGAACGGCCCACCGCACCATCGAGAGAGCATTGGAGGAGGGGACAGCAGTGTTCGGTACATCTGGCAAGTGAGCCACCTGGCAGGCATGGCGGTCTCATTGCCCATGACGCCAACATGCCCTGGGACCCACATAAACAACACTGTTTTGCCCTGCCTACAAATCATGAGCAGTAATCTGTGCACACCCTGGACGATGGCATGTCTGCCATAAAGGGTGGGCAACAGCTGAAGAGAGGATAGGGAGTCAGTCACAATAACAAAGTGTCTGTCATTCAATAATTGGATGAGTTCCAGTGCCCTGTGCAGAGCTGTGAGCTCTGCAGTTAAGACACTGGTGACGCCTGGAAGGTGGCCCCCTATGAAATGACCAGTTTTAAATACTGACCAACCCACCAAGGAGCAATCCTTCGACCCATCCGTGTAAATAAAAACATAGGTCATACAATAGGACAAAGAGAGGCGTCCAAACTCTACACTGAAACAGTACACTGACCTGTCGGTACTGGTTTTGGGTAAGGCTGCAAACACAAAATCAAAACTTGGCTCTGGCACTGTCCAGGGCGGCTACAGGCTGAACCCTAGGTAGCGTCACACCCAGGTCAGTGAGAGAATCCATCCACTGCATGCCAAAAGGAGGGGGAACCCCTGGGCTTCAGTTGAATGGCCGTCTCACAGTGTGACCTTTCAGCCGCAAAATATATGCAGCTGCCAGGTTCTGCCGCCGCACAGTCACTGGTGGTTCACCAGTCTCAGCATAAAGGCTGAGCACTAGACTCGCGCGGAAGGCCCCAATGGACAACTGGATGCTGGCATGATTTACACTGTCCAGCATGCAGAGAGTTGATGGAGCGGCCAGACCATATACGCTGCAGCCATAATCGAGACATGATCAAACGAGTGATCTGTAAAGTCGAAGCATCACTGTTTGATCTGCCCCAAACCCAGTTCCCTGCAGGCACTGCAGAATATTAAGGGAGCAAAGCCACTTAGCCTTCAGCTCCTTCAAGTGCGGGACCCATGTCTGAAGGCCGTCAAATCGGAGACCAAGAAACCGGGCTGCCTCTACAATTGGGAGGAGGCGGCCCTCCAGGGTAAGCTGAGGTTCAGCGTGAAACCCTCATTACAACAGAAGTGCATTACAGTTGTTTTGTCAGGGGAGAACTTATAGCCACAAGAGGTGGCAAACTCGTTGACACTGTTTAGTGCCAGTTGCTGCTGATGCCCAATGCTGTGCATCGTGGCAGCCCGGTACGTAATAGAGAAGTCGTCCACGAATAGGGACGACTGTCCCTGGGGGGTTAACAGAGGATGGTAGGCCATTCACTGCAACAGCAAAGAGCGTCAAACTCAAGACGCTCCCTTGTGGGACACCATTCTCCTGCAGTGAGGCTGAGGAGTAGGTGTTACCCACATGCAATCTGAAGGTCCGGTCAGACAGAAAGCTGTGGAGGAAGAGAGGCAAATTACCCCTTAGCCCCCAGTGGTGCAGGGTCTCCAATATGCCACTGCACCATGTGGTATCATATGCTTTCTCCACATCAAGGAATACAACCACCAGGTGCTGTCTGTGGAGAAAGGCTGCTAAGCACTGCCACCATACAGTCAGTGGTGGCTCACCGAATTCAGCATAAAGGCTAAGCATGGGAGTTGTGCAGAAAGCCCCAATGGACACCCAGATGCCAGCATGATGTACACTGTCCAACATCTGGAGAGTGGATGGAGCGGCCAGGCCATAAACACTACAGCCATAGTCGAGTCGTGATCAAATGAGTGATCGGTATAATCGAAGCATCACCGTTCGATCTGCCCCAAAACCAGTTCTTTGCAGGCACTGCAGAATATTAAGGGAGCGAAGACAGCCTTCAGCTCCTTCAAATGTGGGACCCGGGTCACACCAGACGGCTGTCAAATAGGAGACCAAGAAACCAGGCTGCCTCTAACCTGGGAGAAGGCGACCATTCAGGGTAAGCTGAGGCTCAGGGTGAAGCCCTCGCTTACTACAGAAGTGCATGACTGTTGTTTTCTCAGGGGAGAATTTATAGCCACGTGAGGTGGCGAACTCATTCGAATTATTGAGTGCCAGTCACAGCTGACGCTCAATGCCATGCATTGTGGCACCCTGGTACCAGACAGAAAAGTCGTCCACAAATAGGCACGGTTGTACCGGGGGGGGAATGGAGGAGGGAAAACCGTTCACTGCAACAGCAAAGAGCGTCACACTGAGGCTGCTTCCCTGTGGGACACCATTCTCTTGCAAAAAGGTAGAGGAGTAGGTGTTACCCACACGCACTCTGATGGTCCGGTTGGACAAAAAATATGGAGGAAGGGGGGCAAATTACCCCTGAGCCCCCACTGGTGCAAGTCTCATATATGCCATGGCGCCATGTGGTATCATATGCCTTCTCCACATCAAAGGCCTCACGTACTGCGGTCTCCAGGGAGATCAAATGATCCACGGGAGACCTGACAGCATGGAAGCCACATTGGGCATTGGTGAGAAGGCTCAGCCTTCTCACCAGGCACCAGTTAATCATTCGTTCCATGGTTTACACAGCCAGCTAGTCAAAGATATGGGCCTGTAATTCGTGGGTAGGCTACTATCTTTTCCAGGTTTTGGGAGGGGAATGATGATAGCCTCCCGCCAGCCTACAGGGATTTCGTGCTACTGCCAAATATAATTAAAATCCTGAAGGAGGTAGGAAAGACCATTCTCAGGTAGATGCCATAGCAATTGGTTATGGATGTTATCAGGACCGGGGCAGTATCCCGGGCCCATGCTAGAGCTGCCCGCAGCTCCCAAAGGGTAAATATGTCATTATACCCCTCAGCAACACCACCACAGAAGTTGATTGGAAGGCGTTCTGCAGCTTCTTCCTGTTTCATGAAAGCTGCAGTG
This sequence comes from Trigoniulus corallinus, assembly GCA_013389805.1. Lineage (NCBI taxonomy): Eukaryota > Metazoa > Arthropoda > Diplopoda > Spirobolida > Trigoniulidae > Trigoniulus > Trigoniulus corallinus. The sequence goes on along the minus strand of JAAFCE010009125.1, from coordinate 2,414,746 downwards.
TAGTGCTGGGAACTGGAGATGGCTGCAAATGTCCTTGCCAGCTCCTCAGCCACCTCAAAAGGCAGACGTAAATGTCTCCCTTGCACAAGGAGACCAGAGCCACAGGATTGTAAGTACCTTCCCTGCATTTTTCTCAGCTTTTCCCAGACATCCTTCGATGGCATGTGGTGGGACATACTCTCTCCATGAGGAGCGTTTCGCCTCCTTGATTACCCGTCGTGCATATGCCCGTGCTCTGAGGTAGTTGACACGATTGGCATCAGTTGGGTGAGACTGGAAGAGGTGAAGGGAGCCCCTGCGGGCCCGAATCGCACTCCGACAGTCCTCCATCCACCATGGCACCAGTGCTCATGGAAGGTTACATGAGCTCTGAGGAACAGATGCCAATGCCGCCCTGATCACCTAGATCATTGACCCCGTCAAAATCACGCAGTGGGCAAAAGTGGATTCGACGAGGAAACTCCTCCCAGTCTGCCCGACGCAAACACCACCGTGGAGGTTGTTGGGGCAATGCCCCAATTCTACTGCTAATCCTGATGGGGAAGTGGTGACTTCCACAAGGGTCAGAGAGAACCTTCCATTGCAGACCTGGCGCCAACCCAGGAAAGCAGATGGATGGAAAGGTCCATACAGGAAAGACCACCAGTGGCAGTCATCACATGTGTGGGGGCACCTGTGTTGAAGACAATGAGGCCACTGTGTGACACCCACTGTTCCACAAGGAGCCGTTGGGGTTGCGACTGTCCGAGCCCCATTGGGAGTTGTGGGCATTAAAATCTCCCATAATCAGAAAGGGTCTGGGAAGCTGGGCTGTGAGGGAGTCAAGGTCTGCCCATGGGATATCAATCCCAGGAGGCAGGTAGAGGGAACATAGAGTGGTGGGCACATTCAGTTGCAGTGAAACTGCCATGGCTTGAGAGGCGTCTGCAAGGTCACTGGGACGTGCATGCATCCATTCCGGATAAGGATAGCCACCCCTCCCACAGGGTGGTTTCCCTGCTGCCGGGTGTCTGCATACATGTTGTATCCCCGTAACGAAAGTGTGGTATCACCACGGCAGAGGATCTCCTGGAGAGAGATGCAGACGGGGTTGTGCCATGAGATCAGCATTGTGATCTCGTCCCTCTTGTGGGAAACACCTCGACAGTTCCATTGAAGGAGATTAATCATTAGGTGGGCTTTGGAGGTTTATTTCTATTCCTCCCTTTTTTCCGTCCTACAGCAGAATCCCCATCATGCCCCAGTTGGGGCATGCTGCCACTCAATGCTTTCTGCTGTTGGCCGAAGAGCTTGGGTGGACGAACCACAGACATGTGCCCCACTGTGCAGGGGGTGCCCTGGTTTCTTCCCTTCTTTCTCACCCACCACCGCTATGGTGGGGGCCAGCTGGGCTGAGCCAGGATGGGATCTGCCTAAAGCAGATGCCTCTGTTTGATGAGAGGCATCTGTGGCCTGCAAGGAGGCTGGGCCAGAGGCAGTGATGCAACGAGAAGAAACCTCTGGCATGGGGTCGGGATCTGTCTGGCAGGCAATGCTAGCACAGAACGGTATCCCATGCACCCTGCGGGCCTGAGTGGGCAAAAAACGGATGAGTGGGGGGAGTTGTGGAAGTATGTCGGTTTGGGTGCAGACAGATGACACAGCAGCTGCCTTGGCAGCACCTGCATAGGACACTCCCCTGCTGGTGGTTCCTGGAAAGCTAGCAGCCGCCATGCATCCTGAACGCTGATACCCTTCTGGACATTCAACTCCTGGATTGTGCGTTCTTGCAATCAAGTAGGGCAGTCCTGGGAAGACGAGGGGTGGTTGCCCTTGCAGTTGACGCAAAAGGGTGGAGTCGTACAACACATAGGGGAGTGGTTTCTCTGCCCACAAGTGTCACACATGGTCTTGGCAGAACAGGAATTCTGGCCATGGCCACATTGTTGGTTCTTGAAACACTGAAGTGGGCTCGGTATAAATGGATGCACAGGCAAGCGGAGGTAGCCAGCCATGATGTACTCCGGCATCTTATGCCTACCAAAGGTCAGCACCAAGGTGTCAGATGGGTGGGATTCTCCATCCCTGTCGGACTGAGGTGTGGCAGACAGCCAGCACACCCTGGTCCCTAAGCTCCTCCACTATTTGCTACTCTGACTCCCCACATAGATCAGGGCAATGCACCACACCTCTGCTGGAGTTTAGGGTGCGATGGGGGTTCAACCACAATGGGGATGTCGCCAACGATTTTCTACAACGATGGGGCTTTGGTCATGTGAGGGGCAGAGGCCTCCACCAACAAGGTGCCATTGCGCAGTTTCTTGACCGAGGTCACATCACCAGCAATGCCCTTGATGGCTTTGACGATAAGGAAGGGCGACGCCTTCCCCAAGGCTGCACCATCCTCCCCAGAGATGGAAATAAACCAGGGAGGATAGGTAGAAGGTATGGATGGTGGTTGGACTGCACCTAAAATCTTAGATGCAGGAACATGCTTTGCATCAGCTGTGGAACCCTGCACCTTAAGGCTAAGAGGTCGTTGCCTCTTGTGAAGGGCCATAGGCGCCACAGGTGCGTTCCCTGTTCCAGTTGGCTTACTGGGGGAAACGCGGCCTCTTTGTTGTAGCAATACATGTCTCCATCAGCTCAATGGCAGCTGGCCCACTCAGTTGGGTGGGACCGAGCCCACCATCTTCCACCTCAACACTAGTCATTAAAGAAAAAGAAGGAGGGGTGGAGTCAGACAGGATGCTGCAAGGGTGGCATAATCCCCGAGTACTGGACCATTGGCATCGGGGTTGACTGCCGGTCCACTCGCAGCAACCCTAGGGGGCATAACAACTGATGCGCCCATGGCCGGTTGACCAAGACCGAGTATCTGCCTTGGCCGCCCGTTTTCCCTGGAAGCTGTGGCCAAAGTGATGTTTTGGAGACTGTAGGTGACAACCTTAGTCCTCGATGTCTGTCAGCCACCTCACCAGTGTGGAGTGGCCAAGAGACATCGCAGGGCATCCTGCGTATCTCCATGCATGCATGGCTAACACGTGGGTGGGCGGTTATTTATGGTCAACTCAGTGAAGAGCCTACATTGACCGAGAACAAGTCAGTCATCCAGTGAAGGACAAAAGAAGGACAATGACACCCACGATGATGGTATCGTCCTAACCCAAACACAGGTCACAGGCAAAGAGGATAATGGTGTCGTCCAATGAGAGGCAAGAAAAAGTCACATCTTCTAGCCGCCTCTTACGACATGCAGGTATGCAGTGTGCCTATTCTACCCCGGGCACACACAGGTTCTGGTTGTACAGAGAGACATGATTGTGTGTGGGGTAGATGAAAGCCTGGTGGCGATAGACGTGAGTGGAGGATTAGAAACCACAGATCTGACCCTGGCATAGGTGGGATAAGGGTGTGATGATGATGAATACATGCAGTATGTATTTTACAATAGTTATAACATATTGTAATCGATATAACACCATTAACAAGGATCTCTTCATTATAAACAATAATATTGCTTTTAGTGAACGCTGGCTACAATGTACAAAAACCGTCGGTCCCTTGAAGTTCGTTTTAAACGATTTTGACTGTATTAAAATATGAAAAGCTATTTTTAAATTAAAAACGGGTTGTTTTATTTTCAAATATATAGTTGCAAATGATAATTAACTGCAACAATTATGTCCTTAGATGCCTTTGACCAATAATTTGTCATGTATGCGAAGAAGGGTTTTTCATCCCCCTGCGGTGGCGTCAGGGTGTACGATGGTAAAAATACAATAGGGGTCGAGGACAAGACCAGTCTACAAACTAAGATAATAACTACAGATAGAGACAAGAAAAACGAAATTAAAACTTAGCTTTTGATGTCTTCTAGGCTGCAGTCCACTCCTCTGTGGCTTCTTGGCAAAAGGCTTCTGAAAAATGTTCAAATGACAATCAATTGGATTCTATGAGCATAAAAATAATTCAATTTTTCAAATTACTAATCTTCAATTACTAATTCTTCAAGGTTGAAGAAGCAAGGGCCTTGAAGAAGCAAGAACCTACTGGGCGAAACGTCAGCACATCTCCAACAAAAAAGATAAGTATTGTACTTTTTGATATTTTTGGATTTATTAGATTAGTAATTTGAAAAATTGAATTATTTTTATGCTCATAGAATCCAATTGATTGTCATTTGAACATTTTTCAGAAGCCTTTTGCCAAGAAGCCACAGAGGAGTGGACTGCAGCCTAGAAGACATCAAAAGCTAAGTTTTAATTTCGTTTTTCTTGTCTCTAACTGTAGTTATTATCTTAGTTTGTACGATGGTGCTTGCACATAAAAGAACCCTCTCTACTACGCAACGCATAGATGAGGCAAAATTTCCAGGTGTAGGAGCTCGCTCCCTGGCGTCGGTAGCATTCCCCAACGAACACTAGACTGACGATAAATAGGCATAGGGGTGCAGCTTTGACCGGCAACCAGCTGCAGAAAAAAAAACTATGTCAAATATATCACCCTGTGTCTATTCAGAGGGACAAATGGGTAGCCGACCCTGCCATAGGCGGGAAAAGGGTTAGGAGTTGCTTTCGTTGCTTTGCTAAGCAGGGTTTTTCAGTGTAAGCATAGCAGCGTTCATGGGATGGAGCAAGTGCTACTGCCCCTACGTTATTTTGTTATCACATGTATGACGACAAGTATAATGCTACACGTGAAAAGGACCAAAACGCCAAGTGTACACCACACTTAATGCTATTAGCATTGAATCAGACGACACAGCACAAAAAGTGGTTATGTTACAACACTACTTCGGGCCCTGCAGAGTAATTCTCGTCTGATCACTGAAGTTAAGCAACGCAACCCCAGTTAGTACTGACACGGGTGGTCGCTCAGGAAAACTGGGTACTACTAATACTCAAAAATCGTCACATTAGTGTAGTGTCTGTGCAGTCTATGCCTCAGAACTATGCAGTGGATGGGTCTCTAATGACCTTGCAGTTGACGGGACCTAAAACACCAACAAACAAACAAGCAGAGTATCTATGCGGGATGCTATTTGAGTTTTCCATGCTGCATTCTGATTGGCTGGCGGTTGAGCTGTCTGCTTCGGTTAGGTTTCGCGCTACATATAAGGAATTACACTGACGCTTCTCTCTAAAGCGCTTGCACAAAACGTCATCAAAATGTCGACGTGATTAGAGGCTAATGTTATCTTGTGGTCATACCCACAAGATGAACTAACCTAAAAATAGAAGAAAGGGGTGTTACACAGGCAGGAGATAAATTTTGAAATAAAAAAATACTTACCCTAAAAATCCCTCAAGAGTCTCCCCTTTCCACTTTCTGTGGGAAGAATGGGCGAAGAAGCAATACCCTGAAGGTTCCTTTCACCTTTGACCTAAAACTAAGAAAAAAGAAATAAACAATTAAAACAAAGAAATAGAGGTACTTACTGAGCATGCCCAAGATGATGCGATAATGATGATCCCTTTAAAGATGACTCATTGGTCCTACAAACCTTTCAAAGTCCCAGGACCTGTCACCTGAAAGGCAATTAATTATCTGGTAGAGTGACATTTGGTTCAAGAAAAGCTATTAAAAAAGAAATTAAAACAAAATTTTATTACCCTCCAGAGAATTGAAAAGGAATAGTAAAACAAAAGTAACCCCTTTCTCCCTTCCTTATAAAATAAACAAAAAACGCGCATGCACATTACCAGAAATTAAAAAGGGACCAAAAAATTATAAAGTGACCCAGACCACCCCAAAAGGGACTGTCAAGAAATTCTTAGTCATGTGAAAAGGTTATATAAGGAGTAACAAGAACAAAGAAAGGCAGAACAACAGCAAAGGAGAGAAAAGACACATCGGAGCAGTGAATAATAATTCAAAATCAAAAAGAAATTGATGCCATAAACGAACTCTATGAACACCATCTACAAACTCTTTTGGACAGTGTATGAATGCAAGGACTAAATAGATTATATCTACTCACCGATAATACAAGTGGTGCTGTTATTCTCTGTGTGTGTGTGTGACTACAAGAACAGAACAAAAATCTTTGGATTCTTTTTAAATATATAACAAGAAAAGACAGATAAATTAAAAGAACAAAAAAATTCAAGAAAAATCGACAGACAGTACCTGTCAAAAAGCAGCCATCGCTTGCATCAAACAAGTGGCGCCATCTAACGGAGGACCAACAACAGTATTGCTGTAAAGGTAGGGAAAATGGCAAAATTTAATACATGTTTTTTGAGAAAAATCCCTAACCCACGAAAAAAGAAGAAAAGAAAAGAGAAGATCAAGAGATGTAACCTGGAAAACGGAAAACCCAAAAGAGGAAGGCCCTGTTAAGATAATGTTTACAAATTTCTCTTTTTAGCTGGCCCTAGAGTAAGAGGGAAGCTAGTTCACCGCTTTTATATGATAATCAAAGTTAACGGAATGCTATAACCTAGTGGATGAATCAAGTGTTTTAAAATACCATAAGTCAAGTAGATTACCAATTCAATTGCACATACTGCAGATAAATGAAATTAACACCCTTAAGAGAAGGGAATCTGTCAGTTGTAAGTAAATTGCCTATCAAATTGTCTATCAGTCACAATTAAATTGTAGTGCAATTTTTTTTTGTTATTATTATCATTATCTTATTATATATATAAACATATATAAATTCTTTTACTATCATTTTTTTTTGAACCTATAATTAAGCATTAATGGAATATAAAATCGATATCTTGGATCCAAGAATTTATAATTAGTGAATTGAGTTTATGCTACCTTATTGTTGCATCCCAAACAATTCGAAGTTGAATTTATGCTCATTAAAGAAGAAGAAGGATTTTATATTTTTGAATTGTTGTATGCCTAAATAAAGATTCATGTGATTAAGAATTAATTGTTTGACAGTCAGTGATATTCTAATTGGGAAAATAAAAGTAGAAATCATAACCCTTCTTGAACTGAAATTAATTGTTATCGCATCCAACTCCTATAACCGGGTACAACCCCGCAACGAACCTAAATCAATCATCGTTAAATTCGGGTTAATAAATACCAATATAACCAGAAGATAACACTACTAGAGATAGCTACTAGTAATGCTACTAGAGATAGTAACCTTGAGGAATATTTATAGTAACCTTGCTTAACAGTGGTGATACGGAACTAGGCATAATTTGTGCACTAAACTTCGGTCTTTTGTCATAAGTCTATAACCGGTCTTATGGATGTTCATGATGGTGCCAGACAGACCTTTCACTGGACTGCTTGAAAAGAGTGTGTTAAGGGAATGTACAGGATTATAAGAACAAACCTCAGTGAAGCACATGTCGAGCAGCATAACCCCAAAGTACCATTGGCATAGCTAAGGAGGTGCAGGTGGAGCGGCCGCTCCCCCTGAGCAAATTTTCAGAAAATGGCGCCTTTGTAAGATTGAAAAATAGCGCCTTCTTAATATACTTGCTCTAAAGCCTGGCTACGCCACTGCTAAGTACGCCTATCAATTTGTAACCCTCTTGAATACAATATGCAAAAAAAGTTAACAATTTCACGTAAGGTACAGTATAACCTCCCTAACCTGACCAGTCACTGATCCAAGCAAAACCGGTCAACATATGGAGGCGGTCAACATCTGGAGGTCACATAAAATTATAAATGTACATTTGTACATATTTAATAAAAGAACAGATCAGAAGAAATCATGTAGGTTTCATGAGCATACAGTATAAATAACATACATTTATGTACAGTATGTATGTAAAAATATTGTGAGCATTAACATGGATGCACAGTATATTATGTGGATTTAAAGAAATCTGTTATTGCACTTTGTTTTGAGGACTTGGATGCAACAGGCACTTGCTCATTTTCTTTCTGAAGATCAAATGCCTTTTCTAGTAAGCTTCCAGAGGTGCCTGCTGCAAAGCACACTATTTCTTTAATATAGAGTGATGCTTGTTGAACAGTGACATTTTGAAAATTCTCTTGCTCTTCCTCGGATTTCTCTTGCTCTTCCTCGGATTCCTCCCTCTCTTCCTCTGTTTCTTTTGAACTGATTACAGAAAGCAGTATGCTCTCAGTATCGCTACCAAGGGTCTCATGAAGCTCCACAGGGGGGAGCGGCGAGTTGCGTTGGACACACCAGTTCTCGTCTGATCACTGAAGTTAAGCAACACAAGCCCAGTTAGTACTGACATGGGTGGTCGTTTGGGAAAGCTGGGTACTGCTAATACCCAATAATCGTCGCATTAGTGTAGTGTTGGTGCAATCTACGCATTAGAACTATGCAGTGGACGGGTCTCTAATGACCTTGTAGGTGATGGGACCTTAAACACCAACAAACAACAAAAAAAGAAAAATGAAGCTCCACACTGCTCTCATCATTTCATTAACACTGACCAACTCCATGTTCAATAGTTGTTCATCAGTGGGAACAATATCCACTTCAGCAACTTTGGGGTTGTCCATTGGTGCACCACACTGTTGAAAACATTTGGCAATGGTGATCTTGGAAACGCATTGCCAGGCTGATGCGACCCACCAAATGCAGTCTAGAATAGTGATCGACTTAGTAAACTCCACAGCCTTTTGGCAGTCTTCAGTATTTGCAATTAACATGTTGAGCAACTGCCAGTGGTAGTGGAGCTTCATTGTTTGGATTATCCCTTGATCAAGAGGTTGCCCTCTGATGTTAAGTTAGGGGGTAGATGCAGCAGCCAAACATTTGTGAGCTCAATGGGTCGATGACTAGTAGCATTGTCTACCAAAATGACAATTTTTTGCTGCTTGTGCTTCATGGCTGTGTTTACACTTTTCACCCAGTCCAAAAAAACGGAACTGGTCATCCACGCTTTTTTGTTGAAGCAGTATTACACTGGAAGGTGTTTTGGATTCACGTTATTTTGCTTGAATGCTCTAGGACGTTCAGCATGACCAATGACTAGAGGTTGTAGTTTTTCGCCCAAGGCACTAAAGCAGAGAAGGACAGTTATGCGTTCCTTAGCTTGTTTGCCACCCTTGCACCGATTGCCTTTCTGAACAATGGAATGGGTTGGAAGCTGTCTGTAAAACACACCCGTTTCATTGGCATTAAAAATATCTGTCAGACTGTAATCTGGAATCAACGTGGGCAGCTTTGATTTCCAGTCATCAGCAGCAACAGATTCACATCAGCTGACTCGCCACTTGAACACCATTGAATGTTATGCCACAGTTTGAACTTTTCCAGCCAACCATTGCTGGGAGTGAAATCTTCACGTCCCAGTGCTTGGGTGGACTACTTTTGCTTTTTCCTGAAGCAGTGGCCCAGTTAAAGGAATGTTCTTGGATCAACAACTTGAGAAAAACTGAAAAACTTTTGGATCCAAATCATCAGCCACAATCCTTTTCCTTCTGCTAGAACAATTTTCATTAAATGCTTTCAAAATTTTGTCCCTTGCCTTGACAATATTCACCACTGTTGTTTTCGAAATCCCAAAATCTTCGGCCTTCTTTCGCAGAGATTTCCCTGCCTTTACTTGGTCCAGAACTTCCACCTTCTTTTCTATCGTTAGCTCCACTATTTTTCACTTTGACATAATGTTACATACACTCGTTCACTTTGGCAACAAGATGCATAGTGAAAAGGGTTTTCCCCTATGAGTGTCTGGTAGATGAAAAGGGTTTTCCCCTATGAGCGACTGGTAGAGTGAATTTTGTACACAGCTGGCCGATTGGAGCATGATTGCACCAAAATGGTCAACATAGAGAGGTGATGATGACTGTTGCGCCAACTGTAGGTGGTCAGTGGTCAATATCCAGAGGTGGTCAACTTATGGAGTGTGCCCACAATGGTATGCCCATGGGAGCATTTTGGTTCCAATGATTCATGATCAAGATAAAGAGGTGGTCAACATATGGAGGTGGTCAACTTGGGAGGTTATACTGTACTTAAATAAAATGATGTAAGGACCCGGTACTGATAGACTACTGTAACGATTGATAGATTGGTCAACGTCAGAAGTGAAATATTTATGAGTTTATTACATGTGATATGAGAGTATCAACCATTCAATTTACAGTACTTCAATGGAATACTTGGAGCCTCTCTTTCTCTGTGTTTATGGGTTACTACAGTACATAAATTATTATTAATGTAAGGTATTATTTTACACTAAAATGATGGTGTAATTTTGACTAATGCAGCAAAGGCGAGATGGCTGTAAGCATTTGTCAGTCAATATTTACATGATTCTGTCATTTACTTTCAATTCTCATATTAAAAGCATTTATTGATGCTGAGTTAATAAAATATTAATTCAATTAATAACCTAACTCGCTTGCATGTGATCAATAATTGAACTACTGAAGTCATAATGTTTGAGGTTAGGAGCAATTGAGTAACTGCATAATGACCCATTATGCGCATTTAGCAATAGCACGACTAATCCTTTACAATTTTCCACAAACTTTCGACAATTTGCAATTAATTTGAGTAATGCTTTCCTCATCCAAACCTCGCCACATCTTTATTCAATAATGATGTGGCGAAGTGTATTGAATGTAATTTGTAAAGCATTTAGTTATTAATAAAAAGTGATGACTAGGTTCAAATTGATATTCAGAATGGGTGCATGCTAAAATAATAACGTTTTATGATGATGATGTGCAAAGATCAGTTTGAGGTGCAAGGGTCAGCTTGACGTTTGCAAAGGTCAGCATTCGAATCACATACAAAAACGTCAGCATACAAAAACAGGACATAAATTCAAATTAGGATGATCAGAAGACAAAAAGCTACAGTATGCAAGATCGGTGCATGTATGAATTCTGTGCTTTAATGTCAACTGAAGAATTAGCTTCAAAATATGCCTATCAAAATGGATTACTGCTCTCTGAAAATCAAACTTAGCATCTACAACAGCGACAGCAGGAACATTGTTTGCTTAGTACTTTTGACTGCTGCAGAACTGTAAGCCAAGGCTCAAAGCATATGTGCCAAGAAGATTGAGGAGGCTTTTATTGCAACAAGTGCAAGAAATGGCAATTGGCTAAGAATGCCATGGTTGGTGGCAAAATTTGTGGCACTTCAGAAGGCAATGAACTGCATTCTTTCTTTGCCACAATGGCTGTAGATGGAAAATCGCACACAAAAGTTTTGATCAATGCAGCATTTGCTATACTTTACCTTTGTGCAAAAAATCTTTCCCTGTTGTAAATGCAGTGTATGCTTCCAGATATGGCTTCAACGTCAAATACATTCATGGATTGGAGAAATTTCATCCAAGAAGTCTGCCACTATGCTATGAATGATGCAGAACCAATGGGTGGTCCTGGAGAAGTTGTTCAAACCGATGAAAGTCTCATGAGAGGCCAATGAAAATATTCTAATTCTTATTCTAATTCATGACACTGCAAGCAGCCTTATTTGGCCAATATGGCAGTGGAGAGACCAACTCTCATTATTACATATATTACTAAAAAGCTCCCAAAACCCTAGGCTTAAATTCCTGTGATCCCTCTACAACACTAGTAATGGTAGGGTGGCTTTTTATTAGGCCCTCCACCTTATCCTTTCCAAGGCTATTCCATTGTCGAATGGTCCTTGGTAAGAAAGACCAGTAATATGTGTCTGTCTGTGCCCTAATCTCCTTCAATTTATGCGAATGATCCTTTCTCCCTTTGTACTTGGCAGGGGACACACATCCCACCAGAGGTCCATCACACCCCAGCAGCAGCAGTCTGATAAACAGACTTATGCTGTGAGATGTTCGCCGCTGGCTTAGTGTTTCCCAACCTAATTCCCTGATCATGTCAGACACATTATCCCTGTGAGAAAACCTGTGGAATACAATTAGTGCTGCCCTCCTCTGTAACCTTTCAATCTCCCAAGATGGAAGGATGGTGAAAGGATGTTGCTTGGCAGTCATGCTCCCCCAACATACCATAATTATGAAAATTATGTTGTAGAACTGCGGATTTTTGGTTTTTTTTTTTTT
>JAAFCE010009125.1:2384853-2398379 GCA_013389805.1 Trigoniulus corallinus | reverse complement strand
GCTGCCACGATGCACAGCATTGAGCGTCAGCTGCAACTGGCACTCAATAGTGCCAACGAGTTTGCCACTTCACGTGGCTATAAGTTCTCCCCTGACAAGACAATGGTCATGCACTTCTGAAATAAGCGAGGGCTCCACCCTGAGCCTCAGCTTACCTTGAATGGCCGCCTCCTCCCAGTTGTAGAGGCGGCTCGGTTTCTTGGTCTCCGTTTTGACAGCCGTCTGACATGGGTCCGGCAGTTGAAGGAGCTGAAGGCTAAGTGCCTTCAGTCCCTGAATATTCTGTGGTGCCTGCAGGGAACTGGTTTTGGGGCAGATCGAACGGTGATGCTACTACTTTACCGGTCACTCGTTCGATCCCGTATCGATTATGGCTGCAGCGTATATGGCCTGGCTGCTCCATCTGCACTCCGGATGCTGGACAGTGTTCATCACGCTGGCATCCGGGTGTCCATTGGGGCGTTCCGCACAAGTCCAGTACTCAGCCTTTATGCTGAGGCTGGTGAACCACCACTGACTGTGCAGCGGCAGTACCTGGCAGCTGCATATATTTTGCGGCTGAAAGGTCAGCCACAGCACACTCCACACCTGGCCGTCTTTAGTAACACTGTGAGATGGCCATTCGACCGCCGCTTGGGGGTTCCCCCTCCATTCGGTGTGCGGCGGATGGACGGTCTTACCGGCCTGGGTGTGACTCTGCCTGGGGTGCAGCCTGTGCTGCCGGCCTTTGTGCCACCCTGGACAGTGCCAGAGCCAAGTTTAGATTTGTTGCTTGCAGCCTTACCCAAAACCAGTGCCGATAGGTCAGTGTACCAACAAGAGTTTGGACGCCTCTCTTGGACCTATCAAGGCCATGTTTTTATTTACACGGATGGGTCGAAGGATGGCTCCTCGGTGGGTTGGTCAGTCTCCAGGCGTCGCCAGTGTCTTAACTGCGGAACTCACAGCTCTGCACAGGGCACTGGAGCTCATCCAAGTATTGAATGACAGACACTTTGTTGTTGCGACTGACTCCTTATGCTCCCTTCAGCTGTTGCACACTCTATATGGCAGACATGCCATCGTCCAGAGTGTGCACAGATTGCTGCTTGTGATTCGTAAGCAGGGCAAGACAGTGTTATTCATGTGGGTCCCGGGGCATGTTGGCTTCATGGGCATTGAGAGGGCGGATGCCCATGCCCGTCAGGTGGCCCACTTGCCAGATACACCTAACACTGCTGTTCCCTCCTCAGATGCTCTCCCTAGTGTGCGGCAGGCCGTCCATGATCAATGGCAGTCCCAGTGGTTTGCAGAGACCACCAACAAACTCCGCACATTGAAGGACTCTCCAGAGCACTGGGTGTCCTCCTGCCACCAGTCACGAGGGAGGAAGTTGTGCTTGCTCAGCTTCGGATCGGTCACACCTTCCTCACCCATTCCTACATTTTACGGGGTGAGGACCAACCATGGTGTGACTTCTGTTGGGAGCCTCTCACAGTGGCACACATTTTGAGAGATGCCGTGAGAGATACCGAGAGCTTAGATGGCGACTAGGAGTCAGTCCAGAGCTCCCCACTTCACTTGGGGATAACCCCCAGGCAGTGGAGAGCTCGCTGGCATTTGTGAAAGAGGCTGGCCTCTTTCAAAGAATTTGATTTATAGTCGGTTTTTTCGACAGCTTTTGTATTTATTCTTGTATTATTTAGGCTTTTGCCTTTTTATTTCTCTGTCTGTTTTGGCTTTTGCCATGTGTATTGCTATGTCTGTTTTGGCTTTTGCCGCTTTTATTGTTGTGTATATTTTGGCTTTTGCCACTTTTATTCTGTATGTTTTGGCTTTTGCTGCATATATTGTTATATATGGTTTGGCTTTTGCCGCTTTTAGTGTTATGTCTTTTTTGGCTTTTGCCGTTGTTATTTTTAATGTCTGTTTTGGCTTTTGCCGTTTTTATTTATAATGTCTGTTTTGGCTTTTTCCTGTATTTATATTTCATAGTTATTTGGCTCTTGCCTTTTTATTTTTTATTAGTTTTAGTGGGCTTATTTATTGCCATCATGGTGGGAAGGCGATTTACACCCCCACCATGATGATTGTCTCTCTGGGCCCTAATGACCATAGTAGTCGATGGGCCCTAAAATACAAGCAAACAAACAAACAAAAATTCTTCTGGACAGGACGATGATAACATCGTGGTTGTTCATGTCCTTCCTTTGTCTGACTTGTTCTTGGTCAATGTAGGCTCCTCACTGAGGTGACCATAAATAAACGCCTACCCACGTGTTTACCGTTCGTGAAGACCCACACCCCTGGGGAAAGTGGATCCCGGTGATTGAGGAGGCGTATGCCCTGCGATGCTCTCCGCCACTCCACACTGGTGAGGTGGCTGACAGACATCGAGGACTAAGGTTGCGACCTACAGTCTATAAAACATCACTTTGCCACAGCTTCCAGGGAAAACGGGTGGCCAAGGTGGATACCCGGTGTTGGTCAATTAGCCAGGGGTGCATAAGTTGTTATGCTCCCTAGGGTTGCTGTAAGGGTACCAACAGTCAACCCCGATGCCAATGGTCCGGTACTTGGGGATTATGCCCCCTAACAGTATCCTGTCCGAGTAGTCTCGTCGACCCGAATGGGCGTCCCCGTGTAGGGCTCCGTGTGGTGGGTAAGACCTGCAGGCAGCGAATTCATAATTTCTTCAAACTATGGCAACAATAAAACAGAGGCTGGGGGCCTCTACAAATAACCCCACCCCTCCCCCTTCTTCTTTATTGACTAGTGTTGAGCCAGAAGATGGCGGGCTTGGTCCCACCCAACTGAGTGGGCCAGCTGCCATTGAACTGATAGAGACATGTACTGCTCCAACAAAGAGGCTGCATTCCCCCACTAAGCCAACTCGATCACGGAACAAACCTGTGGCGTCTATGGCTTTGGCAGCTGCCCTTAACAAGAGGCAACGACCTCTTAGCCTTAATGTGCAGGGTTCCACCGCCGATGCAAAGTATTGTCCTGCATCTAAGATTTTAGGTGCCGCCCAACCACCATCCATACCTTCTTCCTATCCTCCCTGGTTTCTTTCCACTTCTGGGGAGGATGGAGCAGCCTTGGGGAAGGCGTCGCCCTTCCTTATCGCCAAAGCCATCAAAGGCATTGCCGGTGATGTGACCTTGGTCAAGAAACTGTGCAATGGCACCTTGTTGGTGGAGGCATCTGCCCCCCACCAGACCAAAGCAATACTAAAAATGCAGAAGCTCGGTGACATCCCCATTGTGGTTGAACCCCATTAACCCTTAAACACCAGTAGAGGTGTGGTGCGGTGCCCTCACCTATGCGGGGAATCAGAAGAGCAAATAGTGGAGGAGCTCAGGGACCAGGGTGTGGTGGCTGAACACCACACCTCCGTCTGACGGGATGGAGAGTCCCGCCCATCTGACACCTTGGTGCTGACATTTGGTAAGCCCAAGGTGCCAGATTACATTATGGCTGGCTACCTCATCCTGAGCCTGCTTCGGTGCTTCAAGTGCCAGCAATATGGCCTGGACAGAATTCGTGTTCTGCCAAGGCCATGTGTGGCACTTGTGGACAGGTTGACCACTCTCCTGCGTCTTGTAAGACTGCACCTTTTTGTATAAACTGTAAGGGCAACCACCCCACTTCTTCCCAGGATTGCCCCACTTGGCTGCAGGAACGTGTGGGATCCCCAGTGGTGGGGTGTCCTATGCAGGTGCTGCAGAGGCAGCTGCTGTGTTACCTTTCTGTACCCAGACGGAGACCCTACCTCAGCGCCCCCTCTAATCCGTTTGACGCCCTCTCGAGCCCGTGGGGTCCATGGGTGCCGGTTTGTGCAAGCATTTGCTGCCAGACGGACCCCGACCCCGTTTCCATGGCTTTTTCTGGCTCCACCATTGCTTCTGGCCCACGCATGGGTCCCCCAATAATGGCGGTGCCAGCTTCTTTGGAGGAAAAGTGGCTCCTGGTGATTGAGGAGGCGTATGCCCTGCAATGTCTCTCGGCCACTCCACACTGGTGAGGTGGCTGACAGACATTGAGGATTAAGGCTGGGGCCTACAGCCCCAACACATCACTTTAGCCACAGCTTCCAGGGAAAACAGGATGCCAAGGCGGATACCCGGTCTTGGTCAATTGGCCAAGGGCGTATAAGTGGTTATGCCCCTGAGAGTGGACCAGCAGTCAACCCCAATGCAGTTGAAGTCACAGAGTCATTCCCAGATCCAGATCCTGTGGGAACGTGGTCTCTTACTTGGAGCACTACTCATCTCAATGGACTTAGTGGCAGTCGGCCCTCTCCGTTGGGTGGAACTGAGGCCATCATTTTCTGGCCCAACACAAGAACTAGTCCTAGACAGAAAAGAAGAAGAAGATAAAGTGGTGGGGTTATTGGATGAGGCCCCCAGCCACTGATATACTGCCATGCTTAGGGGTGCTTACAATTCATGGGGCATGCAGTCATCACCCACCACAGAGACCAACAAGGGGATGCCCATTAGGGTCGCCAAGGTTGCTTGGGCAGGATACCATGAGGGTTGCATAATCCCCGAGTACCAGACCAAAGGCATCAGGGTTGACTGCTGGTCCACTCACAGTAACCCTGGGGGGCATATATCTATGCGCCACTTGCCGCCTGACCACCAGTCAGGTGACCAAGGGCGCACATACATGTGCCCCTGGCCATTGACCAAGACCAGGTTTCAGCCTTGGCTGCCCGTTTTCCCTGGAAGCTGTGGTCAAAGTGAAGTGTTGGAGCCTGAAGTCACAACCTAAGCCCTCGATGGCTGTGAGCCACCTCACCAGTGCGGAGTAGCCCAGAGATAGCACAGCGAATATGCCACCTCAATCACCAAGATCCACTTTTCCCAAGGTTATAGCCCGCTTCACAATAACATCGGGAATGAGAACGGGAATGGCAACGGCTGGAAAAGTTGAAAAAAATTCAACTTTCCCGTTAAATATAAGCCGTTTGACCAATAGGAGCACATCTCCACCACATGACGTACCCGTCGCCCCTCCTTTCCCGTTGCTGTTGTGAAGTGGGCTTATGGGTCTCCATGCATGGCTAATATGCAGGTAGGCGTTTTTTTATGGTCACCTCAGTGAGGAGTCTACACAACTGTGGTTTTATCCAGTGAAGACAAGGCGGTCGTGTGAATCCACGATGGTGGTTTCGTTCAGTCTACATTGTGAGAACCTCATATGCCTATTCTACCCTGGGCACATGGGGGATTTGGTCTGTGGTAGCTATTTTATTTCACTCCTTCCCTCAGCACATCCAGGGGCTGACTAAATCACCATCCCCCAAACGCACTGTGGGGATTCCCCTATTCGCCACCTGGGGACGCGCCATGGATGGGTTAAATTTTCATAGTGAATGCCCCTTTGGAGTTTAACTTTCAATTCCCTGAACACAACTAGCGTTTTTATGACGTCAATCAACTTCCACCTTCGAAATTCAGCAGTCATTTAAATTTAATAGAAATTTATTACAGCTATTTCAATACATATCCTGTATCTTATTAGCCATAATAGTTATTCGTCTGGCATCCTTTCTCCCAAATTATTGGCAGTTAAACAACATAACCTCCCGTTTGTCTTACTGGCGCCAGCTTACAAACTTCCAGTGCTCACCAGTTTAATTAATTAATCAACGTGGTCTGAAAGCATTTGATAGCCTAGGTCTAGGTCTCTGGTTCTCCAACCGATTGGGGTCGCAGAGACCTAAGGCTCACGTCACACGAAATGAATCTCAATCCAATCACGTGGATCTAATTTGTAATAATATGCTGCTTTCACAGTGAGTCAATTCGAGCCAAACCAAGCCACACTGTATACTTTAAAGCAAGGGTTTGGTAGGGCGGTGGGCGCCATTAATTTTTTCAAATCATATTTATAGTTGAATAAGGGTAATAAATAATTGAAAAATAATGCTAAAGTCGACATCAATATTTTAAATTTATTAAATTCATGTTAGAAAGTGATGATGCTATCCACTCAGTTGTGCCCGATTCTATGGCAATTTTATGGGCGAGCTCTCTCCAGGTTAATTAGGATGATGGTGGTTTGAAGGCCTTTCCATTGAATTTTCTATTCGAATTGTTTACAGAGTAGGTCGCAGGGTCTTACTCCAACCCTCCCATTTATCCAGGCGTGGGACCGGCACATGGCTAAAAACAATGATTCCAAAATGTGTTTTAACCAAAAAATGATTTTCTTTTAAATTTATAGTGAGTATTTGTCGTCGCTGAACAGTGGCAGGAACTCACAAAGTGGTCGGCGGGCGCCATGGCACCCACAGGCATATGATTGGGAATCCCTGCATTAACGCAAGTCATAACCCTTTTCCTACGTATGGCAGGTTACTCTGAATGGGCACAAGGGTGATCTATTGCACAGTCCTTTTCCACAGCTGGTTGGCGACCAAGGCTGCAACCCATATGCTCATTTACCATCGGTCTACTGTTCCTTTTTTGGCGAATTCCACCCAGGGTAATTTATAATAAGATACTGACAGAACTTCAAATCCTGATGCACTATGCTATGCCATACACGGGACGACAGGGCCTCCAAAATTGTTCTTGTCCAGCCCCCCCCCCCCCTTCGTAAGGCCGGTAGTGTTCCACTGATGCCAGGCAGAGGGCTCCTCCACCTGGAAATTTTGCCTTATCTACCCTTTGCATGGCAGAGAGGGTTCTTCTAAGTGCAAATGCCATCACACACCACATGGGATTTTCGTTTTACTTCTCAACCGTGGGGGGGGGGGCGCACTCATGAATTCTCTCTCGCTCAAAAGAAGCCAGATTACCTTGGTCCAGTATTGAACTACTGATGCAGTTAACGACGTCTAGAACGAGCACCCACTGCACCACCAAGGCAGGTTGCACCGTTACAATGGAACTGTTGAGGGTTTTCCCACAAGAGGGACGAGATCACACTGCTGATCACCAGGCACAGCCCTGTCTGCATCTCCCTCCAGGAGATCCTGTGTCGTGGTGATACCCCCATTTCAATACAAGGGTACATTACATATGCAGACACCCGGCAGCAAGGAAGCCACCCTGTGGGAGGGGTGGCTATCCTTATCTGGAATGGGTGCATGCATGTGCCAGTATCTTTGCAGACGCCTCTGCAAGCAGTGGCGGTCTCATTGCAACTGGATGTGCCCACCACTCTATGTTCCCTCTACATGCCTCCTGGGATTGATATCCCATGGGCAGACCTTGACTCCCTCAGTGTAAGTAAGTTAGTGTAGTTAGGCCCACCATGCTGTATAAGATCTGGGTGCTGGGCAGTGAGGAAGAACCATGAGAGGAGAATGCAAGTGGTCGAGTTGCGAATGCTGCATTACATGAGTGCAGTGTCACGTTCTGACAGAGTCCGCAATGAGCATGTTAGAGGCAGCTTGGGGGTGGGAGACATTGTGGAGAAGATGAAAGAATATAGGTTGAGGTGGTATGGGCATGTGATGCAATGGAGGAGGAGGAGCTCATGTAGTATGTTATGAGGCCACAGATGGTGGGTGGCATCAGGAGTAGGCGAGACCCAAGCGGACGTGGGAGCAGATGGTACAGAGGGACGTGATGGCATGTGGGGTGGATGAAAGCCTGATTGCTGATAGACAAGAGTGGAGGATTATAACCTGCAGACCCAACCCCGCCATAGGTGGGACAAGGGTGTGATGATGATGATGATGATTTACATTCTCTATGTGAACGACATGGGGCTTGATATTAATTCCTTCTTTGAACTATTTGCAGATGACACATGTGCTGCTTGGGTATTAGATGATGGGTTATCATCCTGTGTGCAATTACAACAGGATCTAGATAGGATTTACAATTGGTGTGTAAAATTGGAATTTCCATTAAACCTGCAGAAGTGTAGGATCCTCACAATATCCAGATCTAGGAAGCTACTTGATTTTGATTTCCACATAGGTGGAGTTAGGGTTGATAGGGTTGTAACCCATAATCAACTTGGAATTGTTTTAAATAGTCATGGTAATTGGAAGGATCACATTGGTAAAGTGAAAGGAAGGGCTGGTCAATTCCTGTGTCTGATTAGTAGAGTCCTTGGGGACAGCACAAAGGAGGTGAAAGAAACAGCATATATTTCAATGGTATGCCCAATTTTGGAGTATGCCAGTCCAATTTGGTTCACCTTCAGGCAGGGCTTATCTTGGGAGGTTGAAAGGATCGAAAGAAGGGCAGCAAGAATTGTACTCAACAGGTTTTCCCACAGGGAGAGCGTATCTGCCATGATTAGGGAACTAGAGTGGGACACATTAAGCCAGAAACATATACTGGGAATCTCACAGCATTAGCCTTTTTATCAGACTGCTGCTGCTGGGATGTAATGGACCTTTGGCTGGAAGAGTGTCCCAAGCTGATAATAAGGGGAGAAAGGATCATCCATATAAATTGAATGAGGGTAGGGCACAGACAGACTCATACTATTGGTCATTTTTAGCAAGGCCTATCCGACAGTGGAATGGCCTTGGAAAGAATAAGGTGGAGGGCTTCAGCAAAGGAAAGCCAACCATTGCTAGTATTGTGATAGGGGAGACACCTGAATTATAGCTTAGGGTTTTAGGAGTGTTAGGTTATCATAAGTAGGATTGAGAGTTAGTCTCTCCACAGCAATAATGGCCAAAAGAAAGGCTGCTTGCAGTGTAGTAAATTAGAAATGGAATTAGAATTGTAAGATTATTTAGTGGGTAAAGGCCTATCTGCATGGCAGGCATCAGAGAGAACCTTTTGATAGGGTAGCATCAAAATGGACACCTGTGACATCCGGGGTACCCCAGGGAAGCGTATTAGGACCTTCACTTTATATACTTTATGTTAATGATATAGGGCTTGATATAAAATCCTTTTTTTAGTTTTTTTTGCAGATGACACATGCATGGTAAGGGTTTTGGGAGAAGGGTTGTCTTCCTTCACAGAAATGCAGCAAGACCTAAACAAGATATATGAATGTAGTAGAAAATGGGGGTTGCCATTGCACCTGCACAAATGTAGCCTTCTTTGAATAAGCAGGTCCAACAAGCAGGTTGATTTCTCTTATATCATAGGTGGTGTGAGGTTTGACACCCACAAGCACCTTGGAGTTGTCTTAAACACTTGGGGCACCTGGAAAGAGCACCCTGACAAATTGATTGGGAAGACTGGGCATGAACTCTGGTTGGTTAGAAGGGTAATGGGGGACAACACAAAGGAAGTAAAAGAAATAGCTTACTTTTCACTGGTACAGCCAATTGTGGAGTACTGTAGTCCAATTTGGTTTCCGTTTAGGCAACACCTATCTTGGGAAATTGAAATGGTCCAAAGGAGGGCAGCAAGAGTTGTGCCAAGTCGGTTCTCTCACAGATTGAGTGTGTCAGGCATAATCAGAAAATGGGACTCACTCTGTCAGAGGCAGGCATCTTATAGCATTAAGCTGTTTAGCAGACTGTTTAAAATAGTTTATGAGGGTCCTCTAGATAGCAGGTTTATCTGTTGCAGAATATAGGGGGAGAAATAATCCTCTGTTCAAACTGAAGGAGGTCAGGGCCCAAACAGATCCATATTACTGGTCCTTTTTATCCAAGAGTCATTCTGCAATGGAATGCTCTTTGAGGATAAGGTGAAGAACATTCTGGAAGAAGGTGCCATTATTGTGGGAAGGTGATGTATGGCAGAATAGATGCTATGCTTAACGGTCCTTGGGGTTTCAGAATGAGGGAATTTTTTGGACTGAAAGATATTCTCTCCACTGCCAATTTAGCCTATCATGGCTGCTTGCAGTGTACTGAACTAGAACTAGAATGAGAGAACACTGCTAATTAGAGTAAATATGGTATTTGAGTGGTTGACCATTAAGCTGAATCTTGGGGAGTCAGATTCACCTTGATTGGGGCTGTTTGTTGTGAAGCAAGCCTTACCTGGCAGCTAGTTCACTAGCAGAACCCCTATTGGATTCATGGAAAGAAAAGGAAGCAACTCCTAACCCTTTTCTTCCGACCTTTGGCAGGGTGCCAGATACCTATTTTGTCCCTCTGAATGGACACACGGGCTATACATATGTACTGGAAAGTGTTTTTCCAGATATTGTATGGCGCCTGATTCCCACAGCACCAGGTTTGCAGTGGGAGGTCTTGTCAGACCCTTGTGGAAGTGATCACTTCCCCATCAAGATTAGCAGTGGAGATGGGGCATTACCCCAACACCCACCGTGGTGGTGTCTGCATCGGGCGGACTGGGAGGAGTTCGCCTGCCGTATCTACTTTCGCCCACTGTGTGATTTTGATGGGGGTCAACGACCTAGTGAGTCACTTCACAGAGGTGGTGGTCGGGGCGGCATTGGCATCCATCCCCCAGAACTCATGTAACCCACTACGAGCATGGGTGCCTTGGTGGACAGAAGATTGTCGGAGTGCGATTCGGGCTCACCGACGAGCCCTTCACTGATTCCAATCTTGTCCTACCGAGGCCAACATAGCGATTATCTCCGAGCCCGGGCATATGCACGACGGGTGATCATGGAGACCAAACGCTACTCATGGAGTCAGTACGTCACACACCCTCCAAGAAAGTCTGGGAAAAACTGAGGAAGATTCAAGGGAGGTATTTACCATCATGTGACTCCAGTCTCCTTGTACAAGGGAGACATTGCCTTCTGCCATGTGAGGTGGCTGAAGAACTGGCAAGGACGTTTGCAGCCATCTCCAGTTCCCAGCACTACATGGCAGCATTTATGCAGTCCAAACAAGCTGCGGAACGCCACCCACTTAATTTTGCTGGGGATGTCGCTGTGGGGTATAACAACCCATTTACCCCTTGGGAGCTGCAGGCAGCTCTAGCAAGAGCCAGGGATACTGCCCCGGGACCAGATAGCATCCACTATCAAATGCTACAACACCTACCAGAGAAAGGCGTTAGATACCTCCTTGAGGTATTCAATTACATCTGGCAGCAGCATGAAATGCCTGCAGGTTGGCGAGAGGCTACTATAATGCCACTCCAAAATCCCGGGAAGGATAGTAGCCTTCCAATAAATTATAGACCCATTTCATTGACAAGCTGTCTTTGCAAAACCATGGAATGAATGGTTAATTGGCGCCTGGTGTGGTATCTGGAACAGCACCACCTTCTTGCCGATGTTCAATGTGGCTTCCGTGCTGGCAGGTCTTCGGTGGATCCTCTGATCTCACTGGAGACTGAAGTAGGTGAGGCCTTTCTCCACAGACTTAGTGGCTGTCTTCTTTGATGTGGAGAAGGCATATGATACCACATGGCGCCATGGTATACTGGAGACCTTGCACCAGTGGGGGCTCAGGGGTAATCTGCCTTGTTTTTGTTTTTGTTTGTTTGTATTTTAGGGCCCATCGACTACTATGGTCATTAGGGCCCAGAGAGACAATCATCATGGTAGGGGTGTAAATCGCCTTCCCACCATGATGGCAATAAATAATGGCAAAAGTCCACTAAAACTAATAGAAAATACAAAGGCAAGAGCCAAACAACTGTGGAATATAAATACAGGCAAAAGTCAAAACAGACATTAAAAAGAACAATGGCAAAAGCCAAAACAGACAGTAAAAATAACAACGGCAAAAGCCAAAAAAGACATAACAATAAAAGTGGCAAAAGCCAAACCATACATAACAATAAATGCAGCAAAAGCCAAAACATACAGAATAAAAGTGGCAAAAGCCAAAACATACACAACAATAAAAGCGGCAAAAGCCAAAACGGACAGACAATAATTGTGGCAAAAGCCAATAACAGACATTATAATAAATACGGCAAAAGCCAAATCAGACACGGAAATAAAAGGCAAAAGCCAAAATAGGACAAGAATAAATGCCAAAACTGTCTAAAAACCATGTATAAATCAAATTTTGTGAAAGAGGCCAGCCTCTTTCACAAATACAAGCGAGTTCTCCACCCCTTGAGGGTTATCCCCAAGTGAGGTGGAGAGCTCACGACTGACTCCCAGACGGTATCTCATTTCATGGTATCTCTCACAGTGACTAAAGATATGCGCCACTGTGAGAGGCTCCCAACAGAAGTCACACCATGGTTGTTCCTCATCCCGTAAAATGTAGGAGTGGGTGAGGAACGTGTGACCGATCCGAAGCCGAGCAAGCACAACCTCCTCCCTCCGCGACTGGCGGCACGAGGACCCCCAGTGCTCTGGGGTGTCCTTCACTGTGCGGAGTTTGTTGGTGGTCTCCGCAAACCACTGGGCCCACCATTGTTCATGGATGGCCCGCCGCACAATCGGGAGAGCATCGGAGGAGGGGACAGCAGTGTTTGGTATATCTGGCAAGTGGGCCACCTGACGGGCATGGGCATCCGCCCTCTCATTGCCCATGACGCCAACATGCCCCGGGACCCACATAAACAACACTGTCTTGCCCTGCTTACGAATCACAAGCAGCAATCTGTGCACACCCTGTACGATGGCATGTCTGCCATATAGGGTGTGCAACAGCTGAAGGGAGCACAAGGAGTCAGTCGCAACAACAAAGTGTCTGTCATTCAACACTTGGATGAGCTCCAGTGCCCTGTGCAGAGCTGTGAGTTCTGCAGTTAAGACACTGGCAACGCCTGGAAGGCGGCCCCCCATGAGATGACCAGTTGTAAAGACTGACCAACCCACCGAGGAGCCATCCTTAGACCCATCCGTGTAAATAAAAACATGGCCTCGATAGGTCCAAGAGAGGCGTCCAAACTCTTGTTGGTACACTGACCTATCGGTACTGGTTTTGGGTAAGGCTGCAAGCAACAAATCTAAACTTGGCTCTGGCACTGTCCAGGGTGGCACAGAGGCTGGCAGCACAGGCTGCACCCTAGGCAGAGTCACACCCAGGCCGGTAAGACCGTCCATCCACCGCACACCGAATGGAGGGGGAACCCCCGGGCGGCGGTCGAATGGCCGTCTCACAGTGTTACTAAAGATGGCCGGGTGTGTAGGGTGCTGTGGCTGACCTTTCAGCCGCAAAATATATGCAGCTGCAAGGTACTGCCGCCGCATAGTCAGTGGTGGTTACCAGCCTCAGCATATAGGCTGAGGACTGGACTGGTGCGGAATGCCCCAATGGACACCCGGATGCCAGCGTGATGAACACTGTCCAGCATCCGGAGAGTAGATGGAGCAGCCAGGCCATATATGCTGCAGCCATAATCGAGACGGGATCGAACGAGTGACCAGTAGAGTCGTAGCATCACCGTTCGATCTGCCCCAAAACCAGTTCCCTGCAGGCACCGCAGAATATTCAGGGACCGGAGGCACTTAGCCTTCAGCTCCCTCAAGTGCGGGACCCATGTCAGACGGCTGTCAAAACGGAGACCAAGAAACCGGGCCGCCTCTACAACTGGGAGGAGGCGGCCATTCAAGGTAAGCTGAGGCTCAGGGTGGAGCCCTCGCTTACGACAGAAGTGCATGACCATTGTTTTGTCAGGAGAGAACTTATAGCCACGTGAAGTGGCAAACTCGTTGGCACTGTTGAGTGCCAGTTGCAGCTGACGCTCAATGCTGTGCATCGTGGCAGC
>JAAFCE010009125.1:2336856-2359913 GCA_013389805.1 Trigoniulus corallinus | reverse complement strand
AGGAAGAAGGAATAGAAGTGCTTTTGACTGCACCTGAGGCTTCCTTAAATGCAGGAACACGCTTTGCATCAGTGGTGGAGCCCTGCACCTTAAATCTAAGAGGCCGTTGCCTCTTGTTAAGGGCAGGTGCTGATGTATTTGACACCACAGGGGCATTTCCTGATCCAGTTGGGTGACTGGGGGAACGCGGCCTCTTAGTTGGAGCAGTGCTCATCTCCATTAACTCACTGGCAGCTGGCCCACTCAGTTGAGTGGGATCGAACCCGCCATCTTCCGGCTCAACACAAGTCATTGAAACTAAAGAAGGGGGAGGGGTGGGGTTTTTTGAAGAGGCCCCGAGCCTCTGGGTTATAGTTGCCATAATTGTTATAAATTATGATTTTGCTGCCCGCAGGTCTCACCCACCACCAAGCCCAACGAGGGGACGCCCATTCGGGTCGCCGAGAGTACTCGGACAGGATACCGTTAGGGTGGCATAATCCCCGAGTACCGGACCATTGGCATCGGGGTTGACTGCCGGTCCACTTACAGTCACCCTAGGAGGCATAACAACTTATGCTCCCCTGGTCGATTGACCAAGACCGGGCTACTGCCTTGGCCTCCCGTTTGCCCCGGAAGCTGTGGCCAAAGTGATGTGTTAGATGTGTAGGGCCGCAGCCCTAGACCCTCCTCAATCACCAGGATCCACTTTTCCCAGGGTACGGGTCTCCACGCACGGCAAACACGTGGGTAGGCGTTTGTTTACGGTCACCTCAGTGAGGAGCCTACGTCGACCACGAACAAGTCATTCACTCATCCAATAAAGGAGAAAAGAAAGATACAACCAACCACAATGATGGTATCGTCCTGTCCAGACCACGTCATAGACAAACACGACAGCGGTGTTGTCCAAACTGGGGCAAGAAAAAGTCACCCCTTTTAGTCGCCTCTTACGACATGCCGGTACGCAGTGTGCCTATTCTACCCCAGGCAACCAAGGTGTCAGATGGGCGGGATTCTCCATCCCGCTGGACCGAGGTGCAGCGAACAGCCACCAAACCCTGGTCCCTGAGCTCCTCCGCTATCTGCTCCTCTGATTCCCTGCATAGATCAGGGAACCGCACCACACCTCTACTGGTGTTTAAGGTGCGATGGGGTTCGACCACAACGGGGATATCACCGAGCTTCCGCAGTCTCAGTAGTGCCTCCACCAACAAGGTGCCATTGCGCAGTTTCTTGACCGAAGTCACGTCGCCGGCAATGCCCTTCATGGCTTTGGCGATAAGGAAGGGCGACGCCTTCCCAAAGGGTGCACCATCCTCCCCAGAGATGGAAATAAACCAGGGAGGATAGGAAGAAGTTATTGATGGGTGTTTGACTGCACCTAAAGTCTTAGATGCAGGAACACGCTGTGCATCGGTGGTGGAACCCTGCACCTTAAGGCTACGAGGTCGTTGCCTCTTGTTAAGGGCAGGTGCCGATGCCAATGACGCCACAGGTTCGTTCCCTGATCCAGTTGGCTTACTGGAGGAACGCGGCCTCTTTGTTGGAGCAGTACATGTCTCCATCAGCTCAGTGGCAGCTGGCCCACTCCGTTGGGTGGGACCGAACCCGCCGTCTTCTCCCGGCTCAACACAAGTCATTGAAACTAAAGAAGGGGGAGGGGTGGGGTTATTTGTAGAGGCCCCCAGCCTCTGGGTTATATTTGCCATAATTTGTATTAATTATGTTTTCACTGTCCGCAGGTCTTACCCACCACACGGAGCCCTACACGGGGACGCCCATTTGGGTCGTCGAGACTACTCGGACAGGATACCGTTAGGGTGGCATAATCCCCGAGTAACCGGACCATTGCCATCGTGGTTGACTGCCGGTCCATTTACAGTCACCCTAGGAGGCATAACCACTTATGCGCCCCTGGCCGATTGACCAAGACCGGGCTACTGCCTTGGCCTCCCGTTTTCCCGTTTTCCCTGGATGTTTTGGAGACTGTGGATCAAAACCCTAGTCCCCGATGTCTGTCAGCCATCTCACCAGTGTGGAGTGGCCAAGAGACATCGCAGGGCATGCGCCTCCTGAAATACCAGGATCCGCTTTTCCCAGGGTATGGGTCTCCACGCACGGCAAACATGTGCTTAGGCGTTTGTTTACGGTCACCTCATTGAGGAGCCTACATCGACCGAGAACAAGTCAGACCGAACACTGGAACAACCACGATGTTGGTATCGTCCTGTCCATAACACATCATAGACAAGGACGACAGTGGTGTTGTCCAGACTGGGGCAAGAAAAGGTCACCCCTTTTAGTCGCCTCTTACGACATGCAGGTATGCAGTGTGCCTATTCTACCCCGGGCACACACAGGTAGCACTCCAGAGCACTGGCACTGGGTGTCCTCGTGCCGCCAGTCACGGAGGGAGGAGGTTGTGCTTGCTCGGCTGCAAATCGGTCACACGTTCCTCATCCACTCCTACATTCTACGGGGTGAGGATAAAGCCATGGTGTGACTTCTGTTGAGAGCCTCTCACAGTGGCACATATCTTTAGTCACTGTGAGAGATACCGAGAGCTTAGATGGTGACTGGGAGTCAGTCCAGAGCTCTCCACTTCTCTTGGGGATAACCCCCAGGCAGTGGAGAACTCGCTGGTATTTGTGAAAGAGGGTGGCCTCTTTCACAAAATTTGAATTATACATGGATTGTTTTTAGACTTGATTTATACCCGGTTTTTAGACAGTTTTTGCATTTCTTCTTGTATTATTTTGGCTTGTGCCTTTATTTAGGTGTCTGTTTTGGCTTTTGCCACGTTTATTATTGTCTGTTTTGGCTTTTACCTTTTTATTGTTATTTCTGTTTTATGTTTTGGATTTTACTGCATTTATTGTTATGTCTGTTTTGGCTTTTGCCACTTTTATTGTTATGTCCGTTTTGGCTTTTGCCTCTTTTATTGTTATTTCTGTTTTTTGTTTTGGCTTTTGCCGCTTTTATTGTTATTTCTGTTTTGGCTTTGGCTACTTTTACCTTTCTGTGTGTTTTGGCTTTTGCTTGTATTTATTCTGAAGTTTTATTGGGCTATTGCCTTTTGATTTTTATGATGGTTAGTGTTTTGCTGTTATTTATTGCCACCATGGTGGGATGGCCATTTACACCCCCATGATGGTGATTGTCCTTCTGGGCCCTAATGACCTTTGTTGTCGATGGGCCCTAAAACACTAACAAACAATAACAACAACAAGCTTGGAGCACTACTTGTCTGCATAGGCTTATTGGCAGTTGGCCCACTCAGTTGGGTGGAACTGAGGCCGCCGTCTTCTAGCTCAACAAAAGAACAAGTCCCAGACAGAAAAGAAGAAGAAGCCAAAGGGGTGGGGTTATTTTATGAGGCCCGCAGCCTCTGATTTACCACCATAGTTTGGTAGTGTCTACAATTTGCTGCCTGCAGTCCTCACCCACCATGGAGGCCAGCAAGGGGACGCCCATTTGGGTCGCCAAGGTTGCTCAGACAGGATACCATATGGCTGGCATAATCCCCAAGTACCAGACCAAGGGAATCAGGGTTGACTGCCAGTCCACACACTGTGCCCATTGCTGACTGACCCTAGACAGGTGACCAAGGGCGCACATACATGCACCCCTGGCCATTGAACAAGACCAGGTTTCTGCCTTTTCCGCCCGTTTTCCCTGGAAGCTTTGGCCAAAGTGAAGTATTGGAGGCTAGTTTGCCACCTAGGCCCTTAATGGTAGTGAGCCACCTCACAAGTTTGCAGTGGCCCTGAGACATCGCAGGGCATATGCCTCCTCAATCACCAGGATCTGCTTTTCCCAGGGGTACGGGTCTTCACGCACAGGTAACACGGGTAGGCGTTTTTTATGGTCACCTCCATGAGGAGCCTAAGCCAACCGAGAACACCGTAAACCACAACTGTGGTTTTATCCAGGTGAAGATAAGATTGTCGTGTGAATCCACAATGGTAGTATCGTCCAGTCTATGTCTCGAGAACCTCGTGTGCCTATTCTACCCCAGGCACACGAGGGATATGGTCCACAGGAGCTATTTTATTTCAATCCTAACCTCAGAACATCCAGGGGCTGACTAACTCGCCATCCCACAAATGCACTGCAACGATTCCCCTATCCCCGCACCCCCTAGTGACGCCAATGTCTACTATTAGTCAGCTTACAATCTGGTCAATCATTCTACAGTCTATGTGTGTTGATCTCAGACCAACCTCCTTCACCATTATTCTGATATTTGTGATGTACATGTTAGTACTCATGAAGAAAACCGACTTCTCAGTCTCATACGTGCATCTCTCGTCATCCTTGCCTGCAAACGTGATATAACGTTGGAGCAATTTTGGGTCGACATTGACCCTGACAAATGAAAATTGCGTTTCCAATCGCTGCCTATGGCTCAACCCCCCCCCCTGCAACCCCCCCTGACGAAAATCACATTAAACAAACGATACCCATAGTCAAATACGCTCTTTATTAGGTAGACATGCTACTTATTGCCTATTTGAGTGGCATGTAAAATTGAGCATTGAAATTGGCTGACGTTCTGTCTTTCCGTCAAACTTCTCTAATAAATTAATGAACCCTGTATTTAACGACTCACTTTCAGTAACAAGGAAAGTCTAATGAAACGCAATTTCCTTTTAACAGCTTTAGTAGTACACACAAAGGTGAGACATCAAAGGCCTTATCCGTTTCAATATTGATAAATTCCTTATTACATCCTAATGAAGTCAGCCAGAACCATTTTAACATGCATCAAAATCTGAAAATTGAGTTAAAAATTCGGAAGCAATTATATTCAGTTTAAAGTGAGTATGAAAATGACATCCTGACAATGAAATTCGGGTCAATTTTGAGGCTAAAGACTTAATATATTATGTGCGTAAGCAAAAGAGGGAGAAAAGCGGATAACTAGATAACCTACATACAGCAGGAGCGGATCGAGGGGTGGTGATGCACCAATTGCTCCGCCCCTAAGTACCTCAGTGGGGCGCATATTTCAACTGATGCACCATTCAACTTTCCAACTGATGAGACATTTTTGCATTTGTTATTCCCATTTCTATACTGCCAGTCCATTCTCCAATTGGCTAAACAACTGAAGATAGGACTTTGTCTCAGGGGCAGTAGAGGACCTATTGTAATTGCTAGCTAAATTTACACTTAGGGATTATGAATATTTAAAAATATTTGGGGCGACTTTCTTGAAGTGCTCCCGCCTGATCTGCATCTGTATCCGCCCCTGGCCTACAGGGACATAAAATGACATTGATAGGTAAAAGGAGAATGGGAGGCACACACCGAGGAAGACATAGTGAAACACAGAAACGAATGCCTAGAGAGACACACACAAACACAAAACTAGAAGAGTTAAAGGGAAAAAGGAGATACACAGTCATAAAACTAAATACACAAACACACAAAGACAAGTAGATAGACACAGAAAGGAACATCGCGACACAGAGAAAGTCATATTGAGAAAGACAGAAAGATTCGTCAAGACACAGAGCTCGACAGCAACACAAAAACAATGTGAGACACATACACCCTAGAAAGACTGAAAATAAACACACAAAAAGGTAGATATGGGGGAGAGGAAAGAACACAGAATACAGAGAAAAATGGAGGAAAAGACTACAACATAATAACAGAGGGGGTAAGTGAGGGTCTTGCCGCCTAGGATTAAGCCCAATGTAAAATAGAAATTGAATAGGAGATTTGGTTGTTCGTTTTCTGAAGCCCTGCTTCTCTCCTTGGCGCCCATGTCTGCAACCATGGAGTCACTAAGTCAAGCACTATAATCGCTGAGTAGGGT
Source organism: Trigoniulus corallinus (assembly GCA_013389805.1). Lineage (NCBI taxonomy): Eukaryota > Metazoa > Arthropoda > Diplopoda > Spirobolida > Trigoniulidae > Trigoniulus > Trigoniulus corallinus. The sequence continues at coordinate 2,354,104 of JAAFCE010009125.1, read as the reverse complement.
CAACAACGAGAGAAATTTATTAATTTGTCTGAAACTTATGATGACACAATTTCAAGAGTTCCATTTAGAAGATTTTCTCTAACTAGCTTCTGGGTGGTCCCATATGTTTGTAGCAGGGACAATAGGAGAACCATTTGAGCAGAATTGGGATGTGTTCATTCCTTCATTTTTTTAGTGTATATTTAGTGGCTGAGCTATATGACCAGCAGTAAGAGTGAAGGTGCATGAAATGATATACGGATGATAAAAAATGACCATTGTAGACTAGAAGTAGGCTGTAGACTAGAGTTTCCAAATAGTCGGCTTCATCAACTATTCGAATATCGAATAATATTCGAATATATGTTCGAATAGTTTGAATTGTGAGAGAACAATGTAAAAGCTCTATTCCATGATTGTTAGAATAGGAACGATAAGATATATAATAATAAAGTGAATAAAATTATTCATACATATTTTAATTTGAAAATTAAAAAGCATTAATGTCTCAAAACATAAATGTCTCAAGATATAACTGCAATAAAGTTGAAAGTGATGTTTTATAAGGCAGTGGTTAGGCCTGCTATGCTATATGGAGCAGAGTGTTGGGCAGTGGGAAGAGCCATGTAAATAGAATGCAAGTAGCTGAGATGCAAACCCTGTGATCCATAAGTGGGGTGTCAAGAGCAGATAAAATTGGGAACAAGTATATTAGGAGTAGCTTGGAGGTGGGGAACAATGCGGAAAAAAAATGAAGGAGAGTAGATTCAGGTGGTATGGACATGTAATGAGAAGAGGGGAGGAGGAGTTTGTTAGGCCCATTACAGGAATGCAGGTGGTTGGGAGCACCCGGGGCAGGGGGAGACGTAAGAACAGCTTCCTCGTAACTATATGGTAGTGTGTGGGGCTAGAATCTGCAGACCCGACCCTGCTTCAGGCGGGATACAGGTATGATGATGATATTTATTATGCGTCACTTACCTGAAAAATTAGGATAACTCAATTTTAATGTTCCATGAAATTTCAGTGATGATGTTTCAAGAAAGATATTAGTAATAAAACTGAACTCTACCAAATGATGGAGTACACTTATTTTGTTTTGTTAGTAGTCAAAGGATCGTCCACTGGGTAGGTCGAAGTAAAAACTAAAATATTCCATACTTGTTGAGAACTTAACTTATACAAGCAGTTAGCGGATAGCCCCTAACCCTAACATGCATGAATAAGTCAATAATATTTCTGGAAATTCTATGTATATGAGCTATGCATCAAACCATCGACTGTACTCACTGCTGAATTCATCATATAATGTCGACATTTGCAAATTATTTAGTTACAAATGGCTCTACACTTTTCCAGAATATTATTCGAATAATTTCTAAAATATTCGAATATCGAATACTTCAAAACAGGCCGAATATATCCGGGTATCGAATATTTGTGTTATCTTCTGGTTATATTGGAAATAATTATATATTTATAACCCGAATTTAATGATAATTAATTAATGGTTCGTTGCGGGGTTGTACCCGGTTATAGGAATTAAATGCGACAATGATCAACGTGAACTCAATAAGGGTTATGATTCCTACTCTTATTCTCCCAATTTGGATATCACTATAGACTGTCAACCGAAATTTTTTAATCATATGAATCTTTATTTAGACAATCAACAGTTTGAACATACAAAATCCTCCTTCCTTTTGAATAAGAACAACTTTGTCAACTTCAAACTGCTGTGGTCACAATAATAAAGTAACATGAATTCAAATCACTAGTTCTTAATCCTTGGATCCAAGTTATCGATTATACTAATTCCACTAACACTTAATTTTAGGTTATATAAATGATAATATATGAATTTATATATGTTTATATATAAAGATAATAATAATAATGAAAGTAAAAAATAAAAAATTGCGCTACAATTTAATTGGGACACATTAATTGATCATTCAATTTACTGATAGTTTCCCTTCTCTTAAGGCATTAATTGCGTTTAATTATAATGTATGTAATGGATTTAGTTACATACTCAATTTTTAATACATTTAAATCATTCATGTATTAGGTTTATTGTATTCCGTTAACTTTATTCAATTGACATAAAAGCGGTGAGTTAGCTTCCCTCTCGCTCTAGGGCCAGCTATAAAGAAAAAAATTCCAGTCATTATCTTAACAGGGCCTTTTCTTTTTTGGTTTTCCTTTGTCCAATTCACATTTTTAATCTTCTTTAGTTTTTTGTTTTCTTTTCTTCTTTTTTCTTGATTTAGGGATTTTTTCTCGAGAAATATGAATTAAATTTTTCCATTTTCCCTACATTTTCCATTTTCCCTAACAATCACTGCTCTGATGTATCTTCTCCCTCTTTCGTTGTTGCTCTGTCTTTCTTTGTTCTCTGTTCTTCTTTTTATAACCTTTTCACATGGTTAAGAATTCCTTGACAGTCCCTTTTAGGGTGGTCCAACCCTGGGTCACTTATAATTTTTTGGTCCCTTTTTAATTTCTTGCAATGTGCATGTGCGATTTTGTTTATTTTATAAAGGAGGAAAAAAGGGGTTACTTTTTCTTACTATTCTTTTTCAATCCTCTGGAGGGTAATAAAATTTACTTTTAATTTCTCTTTTTAATAGCTTTTCTTGTACCAAATGTCACTTTAACTGATAATTAATTGCCTTTCAGGTGACAGGTCCTGGGATTTTAAAAGGTTTGTAGGATCCATGAGTCATCTTTAAAGGGATCATCATTATCGCATCATCTCGGGCATGCTCAGTAAGTCTTTCTTTTTCTTTGTTTTAATTTTTTATTTCTTTTTTCTTAGTTTTAGGTCAAAGGTGAGTAGGACTTGGGGAACTTTTAGGGTATTGTTCCTGCACCCGTTCTTCCCACAGAAAGTAAAAAGGGGATACTCTTGAGGGAGTTTTAGGGTAAGTATTTTTTATTTCAAGATTTCTCTCCTGCTTGTATAATACACCCCTTTCTTCTATTTTTAGGTTAGTTCATCTTGTGGGTATGACCACAAGATAACATTCGGATTGGAAACTCTACTGTAGACCCATGATTTGCATTATCCAAAATGTCCCAACTAGGAATGGGGGACGCTATGCATGATGGGACCAATGGTTTGTGATGTCAGGAGACTGATAATTATCAGTCTCCGTATGGTAGGCACAGACAGCTCTTGGGGCAGGCAAACCTAGGCATATTTCAAAGGGGTGGCTAATTTCAGAGGACCTTCCTTGTCATGCAGTCTATCGGCCATTTAAAATGTTCATATTCCTGGGGTTCCCAAACTTCTCTGATTGCTGGGGCCTTTTCTAAATGTTGGCTTTCTGGAGGCGCCTTGTTGCAGAGTCATAGTAATGCATTGGCAATGGGACAAATGCCAAAGGTGTGAGGGACACTCTGACAATTAACAGCTGCATTAAATTTAATGGGGGGGCGATAGATCAACTTGCCTAGGGCGCCTGAAACTCAGGAGCCGGGCCTGACAGTAAGATATAGCCCTCGTTCTCGACTGGTGGTCTTCTGGAACCCCGAGAAACTGTATTAGTAGGGCATTAAGATATTTGTTAAAATATAAAACTTTTATTATCGAAAAATGTTTGAGATTTCTACGTGTTGTGCTCTTCTTAGTGGAGTCCAGTCCTCAGCTCGAAAAATAACCGTCTAAGTCTGCTCTGATGGTATTTTAGTGTGCTACTAGAGAAATTTATCAAGATTTAGTTCTTTTATCAAGCTGCCTCTGTGTAATAACTTAAATGAGGAATTTTCAATTTCGATATGACACTGCATGGGGTGTACTAGAACTTGATCACATATTTCAGGACATGGCACTGTGAGGGAGGGTTATGTTGCTGTTGTTTGTTGGTGTTTTATAGCCCTTCAACTACAAGGCCATTAGAGCCCCGTCCACAGCATAGTTCTTATGCAGAGACTGCACAGACACTACACTAATGCGACGATTTTGAGGTATTAGCAGTACCCAGTTTTCCCAAGCGGCCACCCATGTCAGTACTAGCTGGGGTTGCGCTGCTTAACTTCAGTGATCAGACGAAAACTGGTGTGTCCAACGCAATTCGCCGCTCCCCTAGGGAGGGTTATGGAGACCTGGTTGCAGTACCGGACATTGAACATTGTTATTGTTTGTATGTTAGTATGTAAACTAACAGGTTGGGGAGTTGGCCAAGTAGCCCTAACGGGCCGAACCTTGTGGAGGCTGCTCGTGGGAGAGAGGAAGGTAGGAGTAGGTGATGTAAGAGAGGAGAAATTAGCAGCACCCAATGTTAAACCGACAACCCAAGGCAGTATTAACTTCGTCTGCGTTGCTTAACCTCAGTGATCTAACGAGAGCTGGTGTGTCTAAGCCAACTCAGCCGCTCCAATGAACTAAGATCTGGTTGGAAGCAGAAATGAATGGGGGGGGGGGTTTCTCCCTATCCGTAATTCGTTAATTGTCTGCATTACATTTTATAAGATGGGTGCCGTTCTGGCCTCCGTATGCAAGTAGTTGTGAGGATTTTGTTTGGCAGATATTCTTATCTCTTTCTGTAACACCACATGTGTTGACTGCTATAAAGTCGTATTGAAGGTGGAAAAGTTGAACAATAATATTGATATGCGAAAGATTTATTATTTTTGTTTTCATACTGGTCGGAAATGTTTCATATTGCTGCTGTTTTCAGCAGATGTTTGGTTGGCTTGTTGGCTGCTGCTGTCATTGCTGTAACAGTATTTGTTTCAATAAGTTAAAGTCCCAAATGAATCGTTGTAGCTGTATGAAAGAATTAGAAAAAAACAGATTTTTGGTTGTTTGGAGTGCTAGGAGTACACACAGCGACGATTTATTTGTAGCTTATTCAAAAGATCCAGAAGTTCTATTTCTGAAATGGGCCATTTTTGGCAGGCTCTCATTGGTGATGGTGGCATGTCACATTTCATGGAAATTGAAATGTCTTAACCAATTCGTATACAGAATTTTCTTGCAGGAGTTCGTGACCCACAGTTGTTATTATCATTTTGGTTAGTCCAGGTCGAGCTCTTGAACTGAAATATTTGACAGCTTTATTTAAAAAAAGTGAAATTCATGTGATCTTTATTCATTCATAGACGTAATATTTTATTCGTTGTATCAGTTGTTGTCTATAGAACCCCTGCAATACAGGTATGTATTTGTGAAAAATAAAAGTGAAAATTTATAGAGGGTGTCTTAAGGCTACACCTGGTTAATAGCAACCGTTCTCAGGCTCCACCACACTGATACAGAGTGTCTTCAAACCCCATCATGCTGACAGAGAGGGTTTTCAGGCGTGGTTTCCATATTGTCAGGGAAGGTCCTCATGTTCCACCATACTGGCAGAAAGGGTCTTCAGACTCCATCAGACTGATGAATGGTGGCTGTTTAACCAGAGCGTTTCTAAATTTTAATGCTTTCAAGCAAACTATTTGGCAGAACCACCACTTAGACTTTATATTTTAATAGACGTTTTTGAACGTTTAGTGGCCGGGTTGGGGGCTTCAGATGGCTGTCGAAAAGGAGACCAAGAAACCGGGCCGCCTCTAAAACTGGGAGGAGACGGCCATCCAAGGTAAGCTGAGGCTCAGGGTGAAGCCCCCACATACGACACAAGTGCATGACATTTGTTTTGTCAGGGGAGAATTTGTAACCACTACAGGTGGCAAACTCGTTGGCACTGTTTGGTGCCAGTTGCTTCTGACGCTCAATGCTGTGCATCGTGGCACCCCAGTACATGATAGAGAAGTCGTCCACAAAGAGGGACGACTGTACCAGGGGGTGAACGGAGGATGGTAGGCCGTTCACCACAACAGCAAAGACCGTCACACTCAAGACGCTCCCCTGTGGGACACCATTATCCTGCTGGAAGGCCGAGGAGTAAGTGTTACCCACATGCACTCTGAAGGTCCGGTAAGACAGAAAGCTATGGAGCAAGAGGGGTAGATTACCCCTGAGCCCCCACTGGTGCAAGGTCTCCAATATACCATGGCGCCATGTGATATCATATCCCTCCTCCACATCAAAAAAGATAGCCACCAGGTGCTGTCTGTGGAGAAAGGCCTCACGTACTGGATTCCCCAGTGAGATCAGATGATCCATTGAAGATCTGCCAGCATAGAAGCCACATTGGGCATTGGCAAAAAGGTGGTGCCGTTCCAGATACCACACCAGGCGCCAATTAACCATTCGTTCCATGGTTTTGCAAAGACAGCTCGTCAATGAAATGGGTCTATAATTTATAAGAAGGCTACTATCCTTCCTAGGTTTTTTGAATGGGATTACAGTAGCCTCCCACCAGCCTGCAGGGACTTCATGCTGCTGCCATATGTAATTTACTACCTCGAGGAGGTAACTAACGACTTTCTCTGGTAGGTGTCGTAGCATTTGATAGTGGATGCTATCTGGACCAGGGGAAGTGTCCCTGACTCTTGCTAGACCTGCCCGCGGCTCACAACGGGTAAATGGGTTGTTATAGCCCTCAGTGACACCACCAGCAAAGTTCAGTGGGTGGCGTTCTGCAGTCTGTTTTGTCTGCATAAATGCTGCCATGTAGTGCTGGGAACTGGAGATGGCTGCAAACGTTCTTGCCAGTTCCTCAGCCACCTCACACGGCAGAAGGAGGTGCCTCCATTGTACAAGGTAACCAGAGCCACATGATGGTAAATATTTCTCTAGGATCTTCCTCAGCTTTTCCAAGACTTTCTGGGAGGGCGTGTGACGGGAAAGTGAGGAGACGTACTGATTCCATTAGGAGCGTTTGGCCTCCCTGATCACCCGTTGTGCATAAGCCCGGGCTTGGAGATAGTCGACACGATTGGCATCGGTAGGACAAGACTGGAAGCTGCAAAGGGCTCGTCAGCAACCCCAAATCACCAAGCCCACTTCCACTGCTAATCCTGATGGGGATGTGGTCACTTCCACAAGGGTCAGAATAAAATGTGCTAGCATTGGCTGCCAGACAGACCGTGACCCCATTGCCATGACTTCTTCTGGCTCCACCACCGCCTCTGGCCCATGCATGGGTCCCCCAATAATGGCGGTGCCAGCTTCTTTGGAGGCCCCAGATGCCCCTCATCAAAGAGAGGCATCTCCCTTGAAGGCCTCCCTCCCTGTCTCAGCCCAGCCAGCCTCCTCCATGGAGGGGGTGGTGGTTGAGACAGGAGGAAAGAAAGTAGGGACACCTACCACTTCCACAGTAGGGCGTGTGTCGTTTGTTCATCCACCCAAGCTGTCTGGCCAATGGCAGAGAGCACAGGGTGGTTTCATGCCCCAACTGTGGCATTATGGGGATTCCTCCTTCAAGATGGAGGAGGACGACCCCATTGAAGGCATCCCTCCCTTTTCTGCAGTGGGACAGAGAAAAGGGAGGAATAGAAATAAGCCACCTAAGCCCACTTGATGGTCAATTTCCTACAATGGAACTGTCGAGGGTTTTCCCAAAAGTGGGACAAGATCACACTCCTGATCTCGAGGCACAACCCTGTCTGCATCTCCCTCAAGGAGATTCTGTGTTGTACTGATAACCTGATTTCAATATGGGGGTACACTACATATGCAGACACCCAGGCTATCCTTATCTGGAATGGGTGCATGCATGTGCCAGTGGCTTTGCAGACGCCTCTGCAAGCAGTGGCAGTCTCATTGCAACTGGATGTGCCGACCACTCTATGTTCCCTCTACATTTTTTTGTTTGCATATTAGGGCCCATTGACTACTACGGTCATTAGGGCCCGAAAAGACAATCATCATGGTGGAGGTGTAAATGGCCATCCCACCATGATGGCAATAAATAAGGGCAAATGCCCACTAAAACTTATATGAATAACAAGGCAATAGCCGAATAAATTTGGAAAATAACTACAGGCAAAAGCCAAAACAGACGCTAAAAATAAAAGCAGCAAAAGCCAAAACAGACGCTAAAAATAAAAGCAGCAAAAGCCAAAACAGACATAACAATAAAGTGGCAAAAGCCTAAACAGGCATAACGATAAAGGTGGCAAAAGCCTAAACAGACATAACAATAAAAGTGGCAAAAGCCAAAACAGACACAAAGGGAAAAAAAGGCAAAAGCCAAAACGATCCAAGAATGAATTCATGCTGCTTTAAAGTAAACGTGTATAATTCAGGTGTGGTGAAAGAGGCCAGCCTCTTTCACAAATACAAGTGAGCTCTCAACCCCCTGAGGGTTATCCCCAAGTGATGTAGAGAGCTCGCAACTGACTCCCATCCAGCATCTCAGTTCACGGTATCTCTCACAGTGACTAAAGATGTGTGCCACCATTGAGAGGCTCCCAACAGCAGTCTCATCATGGTTGATCCTCACCCCATAGTATGTAGGAGTGGTTGAGGGACGTGTGGCCAATTTGCAGCCAAGCAAGCACAACTTCCTTTTCTCTGTGACTGGCAGCACAAGGACACCCAGTGCACTGGAGTGTCCTTCAGTGTGCAGAGTTTGTTGGTGGTCTCTGCAAAACACTGTGACCGCCATTGTTCATGGATGACCCACTGCACCATTGGGAGAGCGTCAGAGGAGGGGACAGCAGTGTCTGTTACACCTGGCAGGTGGGCCACCTGACGGGCCTCAGCATCTGCCCTCTCATAGCACATGATGCCAACATGCCCTGGGACCCACATAAACAACCCTGTCATGCCCTGCTGACGAATCATGTGCTGCAAACTGTGCACACCCTGGACGATGGCATGACTGCTATAAAGGGTGTGCAACAGCTGAAGGGAGGATAATGTTGGTGATTCAAACATTGGATTAGTTCGATTGCCCGGTACAGAGCTGTGAGCTCTGCAGTTAAGACACTGGTGACACCTGGAAGGCGGCCCCCTTTGAGGTGACCAGTTGTAAAGACTGACCAACCCAAAGAGGTGCCATCCATTGACCCTGATAGGTCAGAGAGAGGCATCCAAACTCTTGTTGGTACACTGACCTATTGGTATGGCTTTGGGGAAGGCTGTGAGCATCCAACTACAACTTGGTTCTGGTACTATCCAGGGCGGCACACAGTCCAGCAATACAGGCTGCAACCGCCATTGCAATTAATCACAAAGGTAATAATTTAATTAACAAGCAGGCAACTGTCAATAAAAAGTATAAGTAACAATTTCAAAGTTGAAGTTGTGATATAAACGAGTAGAATTGAGATTTTTTTGTTCCTAGAAAAGCAAAATTCATATAAACGGGATATTTGTAGCTACACAAGATCATTCACCGAATTGAAATACCAAAAGTAGAGATCATTCTAAAGATACTATATACGAAAGATAATTCATTGCCTGCGTCTTTCACCGCAATCACGTAAAGGGTCATGAGTTCATCATGCCAAGTGATTAATTGCCTCTTGATTAATAGTGCTTGTAATTATTTGGTTGGTGATCAATTATCTACTATTAATTGATCACGATTAATATTTGCCAATTAATTATCATGTAATCCAGTGTACTGTAGGAGTGGTCGTCTGAGGGCTGTATGATCACATTGCACACTTCATTGGCAATGTGTGAAGGGTGTGGCATACCACCTCATAGCACCATTGCTGGTCATTCAACACCTCAGTAAGGGTGTGCAAGAGTGGAGTTTCCTCTTCCATGCAGCAGTTATATATCTCCTGAGTCCCTGACCAATGACTAATGAATTGACACTTCAGAAGTTCCAAACGTTCAGAAGATTCCAAAAGAATTAATAACTGCAAAGGAATTGATAATAATCCCAAAGAAGAGATCATTACTGGGTAAAAATAAACACAGATATTGATTCAACATAAGAAAACTAAAACAGACAGATCTGCTCAAAAAATAATGCACATTCTCCAGGCGATAATTTGTTCTTGGATTTAATTACAAAATATGTTTTTGATTTTGGTAGACGGAAACTACTGGTTAGCTACCGTGTAACAACAATACAGTATAGGAGTTAGCTCTCTAGGGTTAAATCAGTAGTGCTGTGCTTTGGCAGGAATTGATCCTGAAACCATGGGCTGATGAGTTTCCTTACATGAAATAAATATGTGTGCAGATCAGTAAAATGATTAGATGTAAGAGGTCCTGTAGTGGTGTCAGTGTAGGACAAGTGCCCCAACGAAAAACATAGGAGAATATAAAATTGATATGAGGTTTCAGCATAAATTTCACAGCACGTTTGAACTATCCACCAACTCCAAGGTCCAAACTCCTACACCTGGCAATTTGTCCTCATCTACCCACTAGATAGTGGCGAGGGTTCTTTATCACAAAAATGACATCGTGCACAACACGATCCTCCTTCACCACCGTTGACAAAATTAAATTATGGAATAATTTACAGAGTGTGAAAATGTTTTACTACCTCACACATAGGAGAAAAAAGTCACTGAAAGCTATCTTTATGAAAATCAATTAGATATCTCTTTTATTCCATGCTACTGAAGGTCTTAGTCTGCTATGGAAGCAATTATTAAGCGCATCTGGATTTTCATATAGAGTTGCAATATCCCCAAACAAGTAGTTTTTTTTTTCATTATACTCATCTCTTCCTCAATTTTATATTGGACTTGAAGAGCAACAATCTTAAGTGTAGTGCTATCTATAAACTGCACACCTTGAGTTCAAGGTGCCCAAAACTTGGAAACTATGTTCCAGAGAGTGGGCAACGTTCCAGGAATATTAGATCAATGACTGTATTCAATGGCATACGTTATTCGATAGGCAAGTCAGTGGGACCCAACTGCAGCAGTGAGTACTTTCAAGTATTCTGAGTAATGAAGCCATGTTAGTACCAGCTGGGGTTGCACTGCTTAAATTCTGTGATCAGACGAGAACTGATATGTCCAACACAATATGCCGCTCCTGGCAACCTTTGTCTTTAGCCCAAAAGAATCCTACCCACTTCTATCCAGTATCAAAACTCTGAAGCAGTAGTTGGGAATGCTGGATTCTCTAAATAAAGCAGGGAGTTACAATATTAGGTAGGCTACCTTAAAGGACCATCTAACTGCTCTCGTGTTTCCAATTCTGGTGGAATGGATGATCACCAGGCCCTGTTAAATTCGGAAAGGTCTGGAGGGATGAATGATAATATATTCATACTTATCAGAATGCCGAAGACGGTCCAGTGGAATGGACGGGATGGCAACATGCTACTGTTAACTTCCGGTTTTTATAAGTTTAACTTTCAAAGGTAATTTGAATACTGTAATGTAACTTTATTTTTTTTAAGGTTCAATGCGAGGTTGTACTCGGTTATAGTAGAGGATAACAGTATCCCAAATGTAAAAAATGTTCCAACCCAAAATCCTTAAGGGTAAATACAAATTTTTGCTTTATTCTACGATTAAATACGTGACGGTAACTTTCAATGTAAATCAAGTGCACAAAAATGTAAAACATGATAATGATTCAAATAAGCATAATATCACCTAATCTGGATCCAGTTCTATAATCAATTATAATAACTCAACTATGTTGAATATTACTACTAAATAAGCATATCTATCAAAAACAATACAACTACAACATTTTATTAATATAAAACTAGTAAAAAAAAAATCAAATCAACTTTTGTAGAGTGAGTTAAACAATTTCGTTTTTCCTTTCCGTTAAACTGTAAGTTGACAACAATATTTTCATGTCGTTTTTATTTTTAAAATTCTCTAAAAGGACGTTTCTTCTTAAAATATTCCTTCTTCTTTCTCCATTTAATTTCTCTCAATGCCTTTTCTATTATTTCTCCCAACTTAGGGATTTTTGCTAATAGTAACAAGGAACGCATGGTTGTTCCCTGCCTTTACTTGGTAACACAGATTAAAACAGTGCTTGATGGTGTTGCCTTTCTGTAATGGCATAGAGAAGATGGCTGTCCTTTAAGCATTCACTTGGTGAGTAAAAGTTTTTCTATAGTCGTTTCTTGTTGTTTTGTAGTCTTTCTGTTATTTGTGCTGCACAAAATAATTCACTTCATCAATCACTTCACTGCACTGCATAAGAGTTTCTTCAATGTCTTTGTTTGTCTGTCGGTTGAAAAGTTGTTTTGACCAGTAAGCCATCTTCATTCTTCTTGATTGCTGGAATGCTGATTTTTCTTTTCACTTCTTCCTTTTTTATATTCTTTTTTAACATTCCTTTCTTGGGTTTATCCAATCCCAGGTTTTAATTCCCATAAAATTTTTATTACTTTATAAAAAATGAAATGTCTGCACATATTCATGTTGTTTTCTGAGGGATCTCTTTTAGGGACTTGGGGATCATTTAGGGACTAGGGGACTTATATATTTTTGTAGGTGTTGGGAGTTTTAAAGACAGGAAAGGGTGAGTCATTGAGAAGGGATTTTTTTTCTTATAGGTGTTAGGAGTTTTGAAGTACTTGCACAAAGAATTGCACTTTGTTTTATTACTCATTCCTTTGAATAGTATTGTTAAATTACATAATTTATTATTTTCAGGGTCAAATTTAAAAAAGGTTAAGAATTTTTTAGCCATTTTAGCCATTCTGGGGATATCAAATTTCAAGCATTCAACCAGGGTATAAGGAGAAGGTGGGTGGTTTTATTTAAATTTTGATTTTCATTATAATTTCTTGAATTTCTTTAATTTCATATTGTAATTTAATAGAAATAAACACATTTTTAGTTCTCCAAATTAGCATTGTTTGGGTCTTTTATTTTTCATTTTATTTCAGCTATAATTGTAAGATAACACTACCCTTCAGAGAATACAGCAACCCATCAATGACTATGAAAAAAGCTGTGCTCGTCTTAATTTTTAGCATTTCTCACTTGTATTTTGGTTAATTGAATGGGTAAACATCACATTTAATCTTTTTTCTTCTAAATAGGGGCGAATTTTTCAATGTAATGTTGATTTTGGTCATCTTGATAGTTTAGAACTTAATTCTTTTCATGTAGGAGACTGAAAACAGCTTATCTGACAGAATAATGCAGTTACAACTTCAAGGAATTTTTCCGATGTGCAACAATGTTCTGACGTTGACGCCATTTTGTGAAATTACCCGCGTTAGCTCGCAATTGCCAATTGTGTTCGTTTGGTTCGTTGGTGTTTCAGGGCCCTTCCACTAAAAGGTCATTAGAGCCCCGTCCCCAGAGTAGTTCTAATCCAATGGCTGCACAGACACTACACTAATGCAACAATTCTGTTGGGCATTAGTGGTGCCCAGATTTCCCAAGCGGCCACCCATGTCAGTACTAACTGGGGTTAGACCCCAGTGATCAGACGAGAACTGGTGTATCCAGCGCAATAACCCGCTCTCCTTTGACATTGTGACATGGCCCCCACGTTTTTATTTTTTGAAGGAAGGCAGAGTATAGGACCGGGTTTGCATTCCGAAAAGTAATCACAGTCTTTAGGAGTGATGAAATCTGCCGTCAGACGTCTGACAGGCAAGAGCAGTAACCACTTTAACTATTAAGGTCAGGTTATTTTTAGAATGGAGTCGAGAGTACGTTCCGCAATCATTCGCCTTTTTATTTTGTACAGACACTCCTTTAATAGGCTAACTTATACATGTCACGACCCTGCCTTTGAACCGTGGGTTAGTTGGTAAAGTCAATCCAATACGGATTAAAGTTGGGAACCTGAGGCCCCTTTATGAGATTGATTGCATTTCTGAATATTTTTGCGCACAAGAACGACCCCCGAGGACAAGGTTAAACAATAATTTTTGAAGATTACATTTGGCCATTAAGTTCGATCACAGTATGTCTGGGTAGTTCAGTGAATAGCTTGATTTAGAACAGGGGGATTCCCAACCTTCTTTTTCGTCACGGTACACTTTTAATAATTTAAATATTTGGCGGCACACTAACAACGACAGATTTCGGGGCACACAAACGCCAAAGAAAATTCAGTACTGTAAGTGGTAACCTAACCCTATGCAAAAACTCGCCTCGGTTGTGCAGTGGGTAGCACGCTTGGTAACTGGACCGAGGTGGGTTGGCTTTTTTCGGAGCCCTGAGTGCGCCATCTTTCGGATGAGAAGTAAAGGAAGAGGAAGCAAAGTTTCCATGTGTTGGAACTCGCCTCCTGGCTTTGGTGGAAAGTTCCAATGAACAGTAGAAAGACGATAAATAGCATAGGGTTGCAGCTTTGGTGGGCAACCGACTTGGGAAAACATTGTCCAATAGATCGCCCTTGTGTGCATTCAGAGGGACAAGATATGTACCCGACCCTGCCATAGGGGAAGAGGATTAGAAGTTACTTGTAACCTAGCCCTGTGCCCACATTATGCAAGTGACTAGTAGACTAAATAAATTAAATAGTAGACAAATTTATATAGCTTTGTTAGCAATTAGTGAGAACTGTATGGTAAAGTGCCCAAATATCGTACCCCTAAGCAAAATCTTCAATTCTGAAAAATATTACTTACAGGAAAAATAATTTAAAAACTGATTTAAGTTTCTCAACTCCTTACCAACTTGTATGGCTAGTGTGGTACTATTAAATAAAAATTTCTAAACCATAGAAAAATAAAAACTTATCAGAATGCAGATTGTGGTTTTTTCTAAAAAGGTGTCCCAATTCCGTCCTCACTTTCCAGCTAACATCTACTGAATTATTTTGATGGGAAATTTCATTAAAACACATACCCGTGTGTGCCCGGGGTAGAATAGGCACACTGCATACCTGCATGTCGTAAGAGGCGACAAAACGGGGTGACTTTTTCTTGCCCCTGACTGGACAACACCACTATCGTCTTTGTCTATGACGTGTTCTGGACAGGACGATACCAACATCGTGGTTGTTCCAGTGTTCGGTCTGACTTGTTCTCGGTCGACGTAGGCTCCTCACTGAGGTGACCGTAAACAAACGCCTACCCGCGTGTTTGCCGTGCGTGGAGACCCGTACCCTGGGAAAAGCGGATCCTGGTGATTGAGGAGGGTCTAGGGCTGCGGCCCTACACATCCAAAACATCACTTTGGCCACAGCTTCCGGGGCAAACGGGAGGCCAAGGCAGTAGCCCGGTCTTGGTCAATCGGCAGGGGGCGCATAAGTTGTTATGCCTCCTAGGGTGACTGTAAGTGGACCGGCAGTCAACCCCGATGCCAATGGTCCAGTACTCGGGGATTATGCCACCCTAACGGTATCCTGTCCGAGCACTCTCTACGACCCGAATGGGCGTCCCCTCGTTGGGCTCGGTGGTGGGTGAGAACTGTGGGCAGCGAAATCATAATTCACAACAATTATGGCAACTATAACCCAGAGGCTGGGGGCCTCTTCAAAAAACCCCACCCCTCCCCCTTCTTTAGTTTCAATGGCTTGTGTTGAGCCGGAAGATGGCAGGCTCGGTCCCACTCAACTGAGTGGGCCAGCTGCCAGTGAGTTAATGGAGACGAGCACTGCTCCAACTAAGAGGCCGCGTTCCCCCAGTCACCCAACTGGATCAGGGAATGCCCCTGTGGTGTCAAATACATCAGCACCTGCCCTTAACAAGAGGCAACGGCCTCTTAGCCTTAAGGTGCAGGGCTCCACCGCTGATGCAAAGCGTGTTCCTGCATCTAAGGAAGCCTCAGGTGCAGTCAAAAGCACTTCTATTCCTTCTTCCTACCCCCCCCCCGGTTTCTTTCCATATCCGGGGAGGATGGTGCATCCTTGGGGAAGGCGTCGCCCTTCCTTATCGCCAAAGCCATCAAGGGCATTGCCGGTGATGTGACCTCGGTCAAGAAACTGCACAATGGCACCTGGTTGGTGGAGGCATCTGCCAATCACCAGACCGAAGCATTATTAAAAATGCTGAAACTCGGTGACATCCCCGTTGTGGTCGAACCGCAGCGCACTTTAAACACCAGCAGAGGTGTGGTGCGGTGCCCCGATCTGCGTGGGGAGTCAGAAGAGCAAATAGCGGAGGAGCTTAGGGACCAGGGTGTGGTGGCTGTCTGCCGCACCTCTCTCCAACGGGATGGAGAATCCCGGCCATCTGACACCTTCGTGCTGACCTTTGGTAGGCCCAAGGTGCCAGAGTACATCATGGCTGGCTACCTCCGCTTGCCTGTGCGTCCTTTCATACCGAGCCCGCTTCGGTGTTTCAAGTGCCAAAGTTATGGCCATGGCCAGAATTCCTGTTCTGCCAAGGCCATGTGTGGCACTTGTGGGCAGGGAGACCACTACCCAGAGTCTTGTAAGACTTCACCTTTTTGTCTGAACTGTAAGGGCAACCACCGCACGTCTTCTCGGGACTGCGCTACTTGGTTGCAGGAGCGCACAATCCTGGAGTTGCGTGTCCAGAAAGGTATCAGCTTTCCGGATGCGCGGCGGCTGCTAGCCTTGCCAGGGACCCCCAGTCGTGCGGTGTCCTATGCAGGTGCTGCCAAGGCAGCTGCTGTGTCGTCTGTCGGACACACTACCTCAACTCCCCCCTCTCATCCGTTTGACGCCCTCTTGCGCCCGTGGGGTCCATGGAGTGCCGGTCTGTGCAAGCATTGGCTGCCAGACGGACCCCGACCCCGTTTCCACGGCTACTTCCGGCTCCACCACCGCCTCTGGCCCATGCATGGGCCCCCCAATAATGGCGGTGCCAGTTTCTTTGGAGGCCCCAGATGCTGCTCATGAAAGAGAGGCATCTCCTGTGAAGGCCTCCCTCCCTGTCTCAGTCCAGCCAGCCCCCTCCACGGAGAGGGTGGTGGGTGAGACAGGTGGAAAGAAAGTAGGGACACCTACCACTTCCACAGTGGGGCGGGTGTCCTTGGTTCGTCCACCCAAACTCTCTAGCATACGGCAGAGGGCAAGGGGTGGTTTCATGCCCCAACTGGGGAAAGATGGGGATTCCTCCTTCGAGGTGGAGGAGGATGAACCAATTGAAGGCGTCCCTCCCTTTTCTGCAGTGGGACGGAGAAAAGGGAGGAATAAAAATAAGCCACCAAAGAATACTTGATGGTAAATTTCCTACAATGGAACTGTCGAGGTTTTTCCCACAAGAGGGACGAGATCAAACTTCTGATCTCCCGGCACAACCCTGTCTGCATCTCCCTCCAGGAGATTCTGTGTCAGAGTGATACCCCCATTTCACTACGGGGGTACACAACATTTGCAGACACCCGGCAGCAAGGAAGCCACCCTGTGGGAGGGGTGGCTATCCTTATCCGGAATGGGTGCATGCATGTGCCGGTTGCTTTGCAGACGCCTCTTCAAGCAGTGGCGGTCTCATTGCAACTGGATGTGCCTACCACTCTATGTTCCCTCTACATGCCTCCTGGGATCGATATCCCATGGGCAGACCTCGACTCCCTCAGTGCCCAGCTTCCAAGACCCTTCTTGATT
>JAAFCE010009125.1:2318840-2336456 GCA_013389805.1 Trigoniulus corallinus | reverse complement strand
ACTTAGTGGCTGTCTTCTTTGATGTGGAGAAGGCATATGACACCACTGGGCGCCACGGTATATTGGAGACCTTGCACCAGTGGAGGCTCAGGGGTAATCTGCCCCTCTTCCTCCAAAGCTTTCTGTCCGAACGGACCTTCAGAGTGCGTGTGGGTAACACCTACTCCTCTGCCTTTCTGCAGGAGAATGGTGTCCCACAGGGGAGCGTCTTGA
The DNA here is from genome assembly GCA_013389805.1 of Trigoniulus corallinus. Lineage (NCBI taxonomy): Eukaryota > Metazoa > Arthropoda > Diplopoda > Spirobolida > Trigoniulidae > Trigoniulus > Trigoniulus corallinus. Next base: position 2,336,243 of record JAAFCE010009125.1, on the reverse strand, counting down.
GTGTGACGCTTTTTGCTGTTGCGGTGAACGGCCTGCCATCCTCTGTTCACCCCCCGGTCAAGTCGTCCCTAATTGTGGACGACTTCTCAATCAGATACCGGGCTGCCATGATGCACAGCATTGAGCGCCAGTTGCAACTCGCACTAAACAGTGCCAATGAGTTTGCCGCCTCGCATGGCTATAAGTTCTCCCCTGACAAAACAACTGTCATGCATTTCTGTCATAAGCGAGGGCTTCACCCTGAGCCTCAGCTTACCCTGGATGGCCGCCTCCTGCCAGTTGTAGAGGCGGCCCGCTTTCTTGGTCTCCGTTTTGACAGCCGTCTGACATGGGTCCCACACTTGAAGGAGCTGAAGGCTAAGTGCCTTCGCTCCCTTTATATTCTGCGGTGCCTGCAGGGAACTGGTTTTGGGGCAGATCGAACGGTGATGCTTCGACTATACAGATCACTCATTCGATCCCGTCTCGATTATGGCTGCAGCGTATATGGCCTGGCCGCTCCATCTACTCTCCGGATGCTGGACAGTGTTCATCACGTTGGCATCCGGTTGTCCATTGGGGCGTTCCGCACAAGTCCAGTACTCAGCCTTTATGCTGAGGCTGGTGAGCCACCATTGACTGTGCGGCGGCAGTGCCTGGCAGCGGCATACATTCTGCGGCTGAAAGGTCAGCCACAGCACCCTACACATCCAGCCGTCTTTAGTGACATTGTGAGACGGCCATTCAACCACCGCCAGGGGGTTCCCCCTCCATTCAGTGTGCGTTGGATGGACTGTCTTGCCAGCCTGGGTGTGACTCTACCTAGGGTGCAGCCTGTACTGCCGGCCTCTGTGCCGCCCTGGACAGCGCCAGAGCCAAGTTTAAATTTAATGCTTGCAGCCTTACCCAAAACCAGTACCGATAGGTCATTGTACCAACAAGAGTTCGGACGCCTCTCTTGGACCTATCGAGGCCATGTTTTTATTTTCACGGATGGTTCGAAGGATGGTTCCTATGTGGGTTGGTCAGTCTTTACAACTGGTCATCTCATAGGGGGCCGTCTTCCAGGCGTTGCCAGTGTCTTAACTGCAGAACTCACAGCTCTGCACAGGGCACTGGAACTCATCCAAGTATTGCATAACAGACACTTTGTTGTTGCGACTGACTCCCTATGCTCCCTTCAGCTGTTGCACACCCTGTATGGCAGACACGCCATCGTCCAGGGTGTGCACAGATTGCTGCTTGTGATTCGTAAGCAGGGCAAGACAGTGTTGTTTATGTGGGTCCCGGGGCATGTTGGCATCGTGGGCAACGAGATGGCAGATGCCCATGCCCATCAGGTCGCCCACATGCCAGAAATACCTGACACTGCTGTCCCCTCCTCTGACGCTCTCCCGATGGTGCGGCGGGCCGTCCACGACCAATGGCGGGCCCAGTGGTTTGTGGATACCACGAACAAACTCCGCACACTGAAGGACATTCCAGTGCACTGGGTGTCCTCGTGCCGCCAATCATGGAGGGAGGAGGTTGTGCTTGCTCGGCTGCGAATCGGTCACACCTTCCTCACCCACTCCTACATTCTACGGGGTGAGGATCAGCCATGGTGTGACTTCTGTTGGGAGCCTCTCACAGTGGCGCACATCTTTAGTCACTGTGAGAGATACCGAGAACTTAGATGGAGACTGGGAGTCAGTGCAGAGCTCTCCGCATCACTTGGGGATAACCCTCAAGCAGTGGAGAGCTCGCTAGTATACAAAATTTGAATTATATGGCATTTCTTTTAGACACCCTTTGTAATTATTTTTGAATTATATGGCTTTTGCCTTTTTGTTTCTGTATTCGTTTTTGGCTTTTGCCACATTTATTGTAATGTCTGTTTTGGCTTTTGCCACAATTATTATTCTGTCTGTTTTGGCTTTTGCCTTTTTATTTCTGTGTTTGTCTTGGCTTTTGCCTTTTTAATATGTCTGTTTTGGCTTTTGCCTTTATTTATAGGTCTGTTTTGGCTTTTGCCTGTATTTCTTTTCTGAGTAATTATTAGGCTATTGCGTTTTTATTGGCCTTTTGCCCTTTTTATTGCCATCATGGTGGGATGGCCATTTACACCCCCACCATGGTGATGTGTCTTTCTTGGCCCTAATGACCTTTGTAGTTGATGGGCCCTAAAGCAACAACAACACAAACAAAACAAATTAAAACACAGTTGACATCTCTCACAATAAATTTCTTGAGAAAACTCTTTTATTCACTTTTTAAATAAAATATCCTAATATCAATTTTGGAATGATATTCTTCATAGAACTTCAGCTCTACTACATTATAATAATAATAAGGCATAGAAGTGGTAAACACATTATAAATAAGGGCAACACGTGATCATATATGAATCAAAACTAGTCTACAGGCCGCCACAAACGATCAGTTTGGTTTGTCAGTTCGGTGTGTGCACATCGATGTGTTCAGTTTGCTGTGAAGGGCTGAATTGCCCACATACGATCAGTTTGGTGTGTCACGTACTTATGTTCCTTTTCGATAAACGTCATGTGACGTCATTTGGTTGTCCGCGTCAACCAGTAATTTTACCGTTACCATGGTGCAATTTTTTAATGATGACGTTTCTCCATGTTTGGGCATGCGCAGAACAAAAAGTGAACAACTGATGTGAGCAACCCCACACACGCTCACTTCAGACTGACGTCAGTCCGAACTGACACACCGATGTGATAAAATTTCTTCACACCGTCAGTTAAAATGTTTGGTCTGAGCAAAAACTTTTTTTTGCACACACCAAACTGATCATGTGTGGCGGCCTTTAGGAGTAATCCTTGTTGTACCTTGGTATGCTAATAAATTAATAATAATAATCTTAATTAAATAAAATAAATGATGAAAATGATGATTGCCAAATGATGAAAAAATTACTCGAGAGTGTCAATATTACTTATAGCAACTGCATCAGTGCCAGTAGTAAACTGAATGGTTCTGAAGGCTTTTATGTGCTGTTCTGAAGGCTACAGCACTCCCCTTGAAAGTTAAATAGGGGGACGGAAGGATTTTGGACAGGGGACGGATTTTGGGTATTTACCATAGTATTCATGCCCATGGGTTCAGCCAGTTCCACCTAGGAAGGCAGAACCGATTGAACTACCTGTCTGATGTCACTTATGAATGAGTGTTCGTAGTGGTGGCACATTTCATAAATCATGCGGCACAGTGGTTGAGAATCACTGATTTAGAGAGTTCATGGTTTGTTAGTTTATGTCAACGGGTGGGGGAGTCCACCAAGCAGCCGCAACAGACTGGACCCCGTGGAGGCTTCTCGCTGGTGATTGCAAGGTAGGTATGGGGAATTAGCAGTACCTAGTGTTCCCAAATTCGGTTTTTTTCTTTTTTGTTGGTGTTTAAGGTCCCGTCAACTACAAGGTCATTAGAGACCCGTCCACTGCATAGTTCTAATGCAGACACTACACGAATGCAACGATTATTGGGTAATAGCAGTACCCAGCTTTCCCGAGCGACCACCCATGTCAGTACTAACTGTGCTTGCGTTGCTTAACTTCAGTGATCAGACGAGAACTGGTATGTCCATTGCAATTCAGCCGCGTTTGCAATATTGAAAGTGTTTGAGCTCCATTGTGAGGTCCAAGTGCTCTACCTGACGGGTGAATAGTACAATTTGTTCCCCAAGTGTGGTGCTCACATGCAGGTAGAAGAACCCTTTCTGCATCGTCGTCATTCTTAACCTCCTTCCCGCCTATGACACGGTCAGGATACCTTTCATCCAGGTTGATCAGGAAAGAATTGTGAGAAATTATCCATGGTGTTTTCTCTCAGTCACAGTCGACTGCCGATCTACTGATGAAACACCTTATTTCTTTAACATCGGTTCTTCTTCTGATACCGCATTTACACATCCGCGAATAAGATGAATAAGATGAGTCGAGACTTCCGTCGAAATGTTAGCATTCATACTTTGGATGAAGAATGACTGTTCACACATTCGCCGAATGTCTAGTCAGATGATCATTCTCCAATCACCTCGTTGCTAGCGCCCTTTGACTCTTATTGTCTCGACAGCTAGTCATTCTCAAATCGCCTTAGGTCACTCGCCCCCTTTGACTCGTGTTGAAAAAAACCGCTTTCAACACGAGCGCCGACGAATGTAGTGTTCACACATTCGTCGAACATCCTCACCTCGCCACTCGCCTCGTCGTATTGGCGAATGTGTAAATGCGGTATCAGAGACAAGGCCAACAAAAACTCTGGCCCTTTGTGGTGCGTTCAAATGCTACCTGCACGTTAAAGAACCCTGTTTAGATCAATAAAGTAAAAGTACTAATGAGCTTCCAAACTAGTCATCCGTAGAGCCATGACGTCGAACTTTATCCTTCGCATTCTAGAATGGTACCAGTGAAGTTACAGTCGTAAGCAGAAGCCTTCCCTGCATTTCATCTGCTGCAATACAAATGTATCGCCTTTCCATAAAACTCTTGAAGATCCAGTTTTACTTCCCATTCGACGAAAGGCGTACGTGATTCCTCGGCAGGAATCGAACTTAAGGCGCTGAGGAATGGGACTTTATATCTGAGGTTCTTAGGATTCTTCTTAAGTTCAAATTAAGTCCTTTGGTGCCTAACTGAACTACTGCGTATTTTTGCGTCAGACTCACCTTTTCATCTCATCCTCTCCTACCACAACAGGTTAATTTATCTTTTCTCCTCTTCAATGAAAAGCACTTTCGGTCACTATCATCCACAGTACACTGAGTAGCATTTTTAAAGAGACACATTTGTTTAATAAGGAACGTCATCAGATATCCGATTATAACTGCTTATAAGTACGTTTCTAATCGGCGGCGCCTGTATTTAACTCTGGTAAATTTCTCAGATGTGCACTAGCCTTAGACGGTGACGTTCAGGGAAGCCCTTCACCTAAAGTACAATATAACAATTCCGCTTTTTACAGAAACTACCATTCATGTTATTTTTAACAATAGTCTGCCAAACTAATCATCGTATCACAGTGACGTAATTTTAAATTTCAAGTCGGAAGGTAGAAGTTGCAAATGGTTATTCGTGTGCGTACGTGGCTCACTGGTGTACGGACTTTGTCCTGTGGGTCATCATCATTGGAGAGCTCATTGGCCCACATTAAAATAGTGCAAGTCAATAATATAAAGAAGAATTAAACAAATCAATAATTCTGAGTCCTACCAGATGTGGCATAACCGTTTGCCACCCCTAAGCTGTTTCCGTAGTTCAGTAATTAGCGTACTTGACCTTGTGAGTCAATAACGGCAGGATCCATGAATGCGAGACTCATTTCTTCATTCCATTGAGAAGGACACAGAGCGACCCTCCTTTCAGATGTAATGCAAAGCTGTCTGGTTTACGAAGTCACCCGCAGAGTGATATAGACATTGCAGGTGTAGGAACTCCCCCCTGACATCCATGAAGAAAACTATCCCCACGAAGAAATATAGGCCGACGTTGCAGCAAGCGGTTACCACGTTTTCTCGGTTCCTGTGGGAGAAAAAGGTACTCAACCCTGCAATAGACGGGAAAAGCGTCTGGAATGTCTTGGGGACTGAGGGATTGTCATACTTAATTTCGTGCGTCAATTGATCCCGGCCAAATAAACTTGGTCCATGTATGACGTCAACTGCATGGGTCTACGACAATTCGGTGAACGACAGTTAGGTGAATGACAAGGGATGCGGCACGTTCGCCTCCTACATTTTGCCCCACAGTACATTTCGCCCCAGAGCTTTCGCCCTTACTCATTTGGCCCCTGGTAAGGCAAATGGCTGGGGTGGGTGGGTGGGGGTTTGGATTGTTTTCGTTATTCTGCTTTTATTTAGAAAAGCAGCATTGCTCGTTTGGACCGTTTTCTGAGTGTTTCAAGGAATTTTAGTTTTCGTATAAGAAATATGTGGCAATTTCAGCAATAATTCTACACATTGTGGAGGACATCAACAATATAAATTTAATGGACTTCCTGAAAGGCATAGCATGCAATTTTTAATTTTAGGTAAGTTTCCTGGTGGAAATGATCCAAATCATCATGGAAAGGATCCTCACCTTCCCCTCTACCTACTTCCCTGTCTCTTCTATGTACAATGTACCTATCAGGAAAAATGTCATTAGAGCTTATATCTTCCCTTAACCATGATTCAGTGCCTATAATGACATCAGCATCCCATGTGGCAGAAAGTGCATTTAATTCGGCCACATTATTAACTATGCTTCTACAATTAATTACAAGCAAAGTGAATTGATCAGTTGCAGCCAATTTCCCGCCCATCCGTATTCTACTGCTATATAGTAGCCCTTTGTTATGTATGTTGCATGTTAACCTGGAGTATGATGACCTTCTCTTTCAACTATCAGGGTGCCCAACGGTCTGGAAAACAGGGAAAATGCAGAGATTCAGAAAGTTAAAAAAGATTCTGGGAAAACACAGGGAATTCTGCCATGTTGTGCATTTTTGTTCATTTTTTGAAAATTTAATTTTTATTTTTGAGAAATTATCGCACTTCATGGCATAATATTGTTCAAGTCAAGAATAAATGATAAAATATAAACCACACAAATAAAACTACAGTGGTACCCCGCTTAACGAATGTAATTCGTTCCAGCGATACGTTCGTTATGAGGGGTGTTCGTTGTGCGGAACACAATTTCCCATAGATCTCTATGTTATATTGTGCAATTCGTTCCGAAAAGTTGTGAAAATTGTTAAGAAGTTAAAATCAAAATGCAGTGCTGATTGTTTATGAGCAAAAACACTCTAGAACCCATTTTGGGGGATTCATACCTCACAAAAACTAGGAATTGCCCTGCAATGAGAAGGCAGTCAATTACTTGCAGTGTGAAGTTGAACAGTGCTCGTCAGCAAATGCCATGCATTGAGGGGTCCATTCTCCTACTCCCGTCAGTAGCTCGTCCATAACCAGAATAAAAAGGTATGGATTTGAGTGCTGAACCTTGGTGCACCCCAAACTTCACTGGGGAGCCCCCAGTATTTTCCCCAAGGTGTCCTTACCCTGGCTGTGGAATGGAACCATCATACGAGTACATCTCCTAAACTATTCGAATAAACCCCTTTTCTACCCCCTTTTGCATAATGCCTGTTGTGGAACACTGGTAAGCCTTCTCCAAGTCGATAATGATGGTATGGAGATCCTTCTTAGCGGCTCTATACTTTTCTATCATCTGCCTCAGAATGAAGATTCGTTCCATTGTGGACCTGCCTAGCATGAACCCAAACTGATTTCCATGGACACTAGTTCTATCCTGGAGGCGACATTCTATTACATTACATTGATATAACTCATTGGATTAATACCACTATAGTTACTACAATATTGGACGTCCTATACCAGTGGTGGCGAACCGTTTTTGAAGACGGGTCACAATAACACAAAAGAAAACCAAAAATTTGTCCACGGGTCAGATGCAAGCACTATTCAATTTTATGAATAAAAATAAGTTATTATTAATAGTGAATAAAGTTTATTAAAGGAGGGAATAGAGAACATCATCCAACTTTTATTGCACCTTTAACATCATCTCATTAACACTCAGGCCACTTAAAATTGCACGGTGGGTCGCAGGTTCGCCACCACTGTCCTATACAGTTCCTAGTTCACTTTGTATATTGAACAAGCGTTCGTTATGTGAAACAAGTTCGTTATGCGATACTCCCGACGCTTTTATTACAGTGTTCGTTATAGGGAGCCTTCGTTATACGAGGCGTTCGTTAAGCGGGGTACCACTGTACTTAAAAATTTGACTTTTTAATACAAAAAATTAAATATCAAAAATTAAAACAGTTGAAATTTCATGCCATGTTGATGCTCATCTTTGCACTGGGCTGCACTGCACACCATAACAATAAGCCATGCATTCATTCGGGGATTTTCAGTGAACAGTGAACATGTTTTTCTTGTTTTGACTAGAGTATAGTGTATAGTATGTAATTGTGCTTTATCAATAGCAATCATTTGGCAATGTCGGTTTTTAAAATTGACTGGATTGACAAAGTCCTTATTCCAGACTGGTCAAAATGGCTAGTGCCTGTGAAAAAAAAGTCACATGACAAGAAAGAAGTACCTACTTTGCACAAAAACATTTTCTTTGAGCAACATGGGATAGGCATGCTGTGATAATTCATAAAAGCTATGCTATTCATCAGAGAAATCAGCTTTCTTCTGTCCAAAAAAGACTTCTCCTTTCTTATTTTGCCCAGAAATCAGTTCCTGAAACCACCATTGAGAACTCTTCAAAATGTGAACCAGTGAAGCAACCTGCAACGTCCTCTAAACACGGAACACTTGGTTTTATGTCTGACACAGCAGTGACTGAATTGTTTGGTTGTTTGTGTTTTAGGGCCCATCCACTGGGAGGAGTTTGGAAGGAGTTTGCTCGTCAAATTCACTTTCTCCCACTGTGTGATTTTGATGGGGTCAGTGATCTAGTGAGCCACTTCACAGAGGTGGTGATCAGGGTGGCATTGAAATCTGTTCCCCAGAGCTCATGTAACCCTCCACGACATATTGGATGTTATATTGGATGGAGTGCCATATTGGATGGAGGACTGTCAGAGTGCGATTCGGGCCCGCACGGGGCTCCCTTCACCTCTTCCAGTCTCATCCAACTGATGCCAATCGTGTCAACTACCTCAGAGCCCAAGCATATGCACGATGGGTAATCAAGGAGGCCAAACGCTCCTCATGGAGTGAGTATGTCTCTTCGCTTACCCACCACACGCCATCCAAGAATGTCTGGGAAAAGCTGAGAAAAATCCAGGGAAGGTACTTACAATCCTGTGGCTCTTGTCTCCTTGTGTAAGGGAGACATCTACTTCTGCCTTATGAGGTGGCTGAGGAGCTGGCAAAGACATTTGCAGCCATCTCCAGCTCTAGCACGGGCCCAGGATACTGTCCCCGGTCCTGATAACATCCATTACCAATTGCTACGGCATTTACCTAGGAATGGTCATTCCTACCGCCTTGAGGTTTTTAATTATATTTGGCAGAAGCACAAAATCCATGTAGGGTGGCAGGAGGCTATCATCATTCCCCTCCCAAAACCTGGAAAGGATAGTAGCCTACCCACGAATTACAGGCCCATATCTTTGACGAGCTGTCTGTGTGAAACCATGGAATGCATGGTTAACTGGCGCCTGATGTGGTATCTGGAACGGCAGAACTTTCTCGCCAATGCCCAATTTGGCTTCCGTGCTGGCAGGTCTCCCGTGGATCATTTGGTCTCCCTGGAGACAGCAGTGCGTGAGGCCTTTCTCCACAGGCAGCACTTAGTGGATGTAACATGGCGCCATGGTATATTTGAGACCTTGCACCATTGGCGGCTCAGGAGTAATTTGCCCTTCTTCCTCCATAGCTTTTTGTCCAACCACACCTTCAGAGTGCGTTTGGGTAACACCTACTCATCTACCTTTCTGCAGGAGAATGGTGTCCCACAGGGGAATATCCTCAGTGGGATGCTCTTTGCTGTTGCAGTGAACGGTTTTCCCTCCTCCATTCACCCCCCCCCCCCGGTACAACTGTCCCTATTTGTGCACGACTTTTCCATCTGGTACCGGGGTGCCACAATGCATGGCATTGAGCATCAGCTGCAACTGGCACTCAATAGTGCCAATGAGTTCGCCACCTCACGTGGCTATAAATTCTCCCCTGAGAAAACAACAGTCATGCACTTCTGTCGTAAGTGAGGGCTCCACACTGAGCCTCAGCTTACCTTGAATGGCCGCCTCCTCCCAGTTGTAGAGGAAGCCCGTTTCTTGGCCTCCTTTTTGACAGCCGTCTGACGTGGGCTCCACATTTGAAGGAGCTGAAGGCTAAGTGCCTTTGCTAACTTAATATTCTGCAGTTCCTGCAGGGAACTGCTTTTGGGGCAGATCGAACGGTGATGCTTTGATTATACCAATCATTCGTTCGATCACGTTTCGTTCACCAGTCGTTTTTAGTCGCACTCTGCAATGACCATTCGATCGCCGGCCAGGGGTTCCCCCTCCATTTGGCATGTAGTGGATGGATGGTCTCACTGGCCTGGGTGTGACTCTACCAAGGGGGTGACGCCTGTACAGCCGGCCTCTGTGCCACCCTGGACAATACCAGAGCCAAGTTTTAATTTGACACTCACGGCCCTCCCAAAAGCCAGTACTGATAGGTCGGTGTACCAAAACAGTTTGGACGCCTCTCTCTGACCTATCAGGGCCATGTTTTTGTTTTCACGGATGGGTCAACGGATGGTACCTCTGTGGGTTGGTCAGTCTTTACAACTGGTCATCTCATAGGAGGCCGCCTTCCAGGCCTCACCAGCACCGCCCAGGCCTCACCGCCCTGCACAGGGCACTTGAACTCATCCAACGTTTGAATCACCAACACTTTGTGGTTGTGACCGACTCCCTATCCTCCCTCCAGCTGTTGCACGCCCTCTATAGCAGACATGCCATCGTTCAGGGTGTGCAGGGTGGGCATTCGCAAGCAGGGCAAGACTTTGTTGTTTATGTGGGCCCCGGAGCATGTTGGCATCATGGGCAATGAGAGGGCAGATGCCCATGCCCAGCAGGTGGCCCACCTGCCAGATGTACCTGACACTATGGTCCCCTCCTCTGACGCTCTCCCGATGGTGTGGTGGGCCATCCATGAACAATGGCGGTCCCCATGGATTTTGGAGACCACGAACAAACTATGCACACTGAAGGACACTCCAGTGCACTGGGTGTCCTCGTGCTGCCAGTCACAGAGGGAGAAAGTTGTGCTTGCTTAGCAGTGAATCGGTCACACCTTCCTTACCCACTCCTACATTCTATGGGGTAAGGATCAACCATGGTGTTACTTCTGTTGGGAGCCTCTCACAGTGGCACACATCTTTAGTCACTATGAGAGATACCGAGAGCTTAGATGGCAACTGGGAGACAGTGCAGGGCTCTCCACCTCACTTGGGGATAACCCTCAGGGGGTTGACAGCTCGCTGGTTTACTTTTCAGAAGCTTTGTTTTTATTCTCGTATTGTTTTTGCTTTTGCCATTTTATGTCTGTGTCTGTTTTAGCTTTTGCTGCATTTACTGTATTGTCTGTTTTGGCTTTTGCCACTTTTATTGTTATGTGTATTTTGGCTTTTGCCACTTTTATTATTATGTCTATTTTGGCTTTTGCCGCTTTTATTGTTATACCTGTTTTGGCTTTTGCCGCTTTTATTGTTATACCTGTTTCGGCTTTGGCCTCTTTTATTGTTATGTCCGTTTTGGCTTTGCCACTTTTATTGTTCTGTCTTTTTTGGCTTTTGTCATGGTGGGATGGCCACTTACACCCCCACCATGACGTTTGTCTTTCTGGGCCGTAATGACCATTGTTGTCGATGGGCCCTAAAAAACAAACAACAAAAACAACAACAACAGGGCCCATCTACTTCAACAGTCATTAGGGCTCAGAAAGACAATCATCATTGTGGGAGTGTAAATGGCCATCCCACCATGATGACAATAAATTAGGGCAAAAGCCCACTAAAGGTAATAAGAATAAAAAGGCAATAGCCAAATAAATATGCAAAATAAGCACGGGCAAAACCCAAAACAGACATTAGAAATAAAAGCAGCAACAGTCAAAACAGACATATCAATAAAAGTGGCAAAACCCAAAGCAGACATAACAATAAAAGTGGCAAAAGCCAAAACAGACATAACAATAAGTGACATAACAGGCAAGCAGACATAACAGGCATAACAGACATAACAGGACAAAACAGACATAACAGGCAAGCGGAGGTAATCAGCCATGATGTACTGTGGCACTTTGGGCCTACCAAAGGTCAGCACCAATATGTCAGAAGGGTGGGATTCTCCATCCCATCGAACCAAAGGTGTGGCAGACAGCCACCACACCCTGGTCCCTGAGCTCCTCTGCTATTTGCTCCTCGGATTCCCCATGAAGGTCAGAGCATCACACCACACCTCTACTGGTGTTTAGGGTGCGATGGGGTTCGACCACAATGGGGATGTCACCAAGCTTCCACATTTTTAGTAATGCCCTCACCAACAAGGTGCCATTGTGCAGTTTCTTAACCGAGGTCACATCACTGGCAATGCCCTTGATGGCTTTGGGAATAGGAAAGGGCGAAGCCTCCTCCAAGGCTGCACCATCCTCCCCAGAGATTAAAATACACCGGGGAGGATAGGAAGAAGGTATGGATGGTGGTATGACTGCACTTAAAATCTTAGATGCAGGAACATTGTTTGCATCTGTGGTGGAACCCTGCACCTTAAGGCTAAGAGGTCATTGCCTCTTGTTAAGGGCAGGTGCCGATGTCATAGACGCCACAGATGCGTTTCCTGATCCAGTTGGCTTGTTGGGGGAACGCGGCCTCTTTGTTGGAGCAGTACATCTCTCCATTATCTCAATGGCAGCTGGCCCACTCAGTTGGGTGGGACCAAGCCTGTGATCTTCCAGCTCAACACAAGTCAGTAAAGGCGACGATGGGACAGGGGTGGGGTTATTTGAAGAGGCCCTCAGCCTCTGTTTATTTGTTGCCATAATTTAAATAATTATGAATTCGCTGCTCACAGGTCTTACACACCACAGAGCCCAACACGGGGACGCCTATTCAGGTCATCAAGATTTCTCGGGCAGGATACTGCCAGGGTGGAATAATCCCAGAGTACCGGACCATTGGCATCGGGGTTGACTGCCGGTCCACTCGCAGTAACCCTAGGGGGGTTAACAACTTATGAGCCCCTGGCCGGTTGACCAACACCGGGTATCTGCCTTGGCCACCCGTTTTCCCTGGAAGCTGCAGTCAAATTGATGTTTTGGGGACTGTAGGTTCCAACCTTAGTCCTCAATGTCTGTCAGCCACCTCACTAGTGTGGTGGCCGAGAGACATCACAGGACATGCACCTCCTCAATCACCAGGATATGCTTTTCCGAGGAGTGTGGGTCTCCATGCAAGGCAAACACGTGGGTAGGGGTTTGTTTATGGTCACCTCAGTGAGGCGCCTATATTGACCGATCACACGTCAAACAGTCCTCCAGGAAAGGATACAAAAAGGGCACTGACTACCACCATGATGGTATCGTCCTGTCTAGGACACAAGTCATGGCTATTGATGATAGTGGTATTTTGCAATCAGGGGCACGAGAAAGTCACCCCCCTTTTAGTCACCTCTTATGTCATGCAGGTATGCAGGGTGCCTATTCTACCCCAGGCACACATGGGTAGCAGCGACTGAACCTGAATTGGGGTGGGAATCTCGAAGCTTTTTTGTAGTATGTTCCCAGTCTTTAAAATCATGCAAGGAATGCAGTTATGCAGGACGAAGTCCACACATTTTGTAACCCATGGTTTAGCACCATATTTTTTGGAGAAACTACATAAAAAACTCGATGAAACATGTTGCAGCATGTTTTGATGAATGATTGAAGCGATATATCCATAACGAACAGATATAGAATAGGCACACTGCATACCTGCATGTCGTAAGAGGCGACTAAAGGGGGTGACCTTTTCTTCCCCCTGACTGGACAACACCACTATCGTCTTTGCCCATGACTTGTGTTCTGGACATGACGATACCATCATTGTGGTTGTTTGTGTCCTATCTGTGTCAGTTACTTGATAACTGTCTGACTTGTTCGCGGTCGATGTAGGTTCCTTACTGAGGTGACCGTAAACAAACGCCTACCCGCGTGTTTGCCGTGCATGGAGACCCACGCCCCTATGAAAAGCTGATCCTGGTGGTTGAGGAGGGGTATGCCCTGCGATGTCTCTGAGCCACCTCACACTTGTGTTTTGGCTGACAGACATCGGGGACTAGGGTTGCGACCCTACAGTCTCCAAAACATCACTTTGGCCACAGCTTCCAGGGAAAATGGGAGGCCAAGGCAGTAGCCCGGTCGTGGTCAATCGGCCGGAGGCGCTTAAGTGGTTATGCCTCCTAGGGTTACTGTAAGTGGACCGGCAGTCAACCCCGATGCCTATGGCTGGTACTCGGGGATTATGCCACCCTGACGGTATACTGCCCGAGCACCCTTGGCGACCCGAATGGGCGTCCCCTTGTTAAGCGCCATGGTGGGTGAGGCCTGCGGGCAGCGAATTTCATAATTTAATCAAATTATGGCAACTCAAAAACAGAGGCTGGGGGCCTCATCAAATAACCCCACTCGTTTGTCTTCTTCTTCTACTTTTCTGTCTGGGACTTGTTCTTGTGTTGAGCCTGTAGACAATGGCCTTGGTTCCACCCAACTGAGTGGGCCGACTGCCGCTAAGCCTGTGGAGATGAGTAGTGCTCCAAGCAAGAGGCCACGTTCCCCCAGTAAGCCGTCTGGACCCCAGAAAGATTCTGTGCCTTCTTCTGCATCGGCATCTGCCCTTAGCAAGAGGCAACGACATCTCAGCCTTATGGTGCAGGGCTCCACCGCCGATGCAAAGCATGTACCTGCATCTAAGGAGGCCTTAGGTGCAGTTAAATCCCCTTCCACCCCAAGGAACGCCAAGTTGTGGCTTGTCCTATGCAGGAGCTGCAAAGGTGGCTGTTGTGTCATCTGTCTTCACCCAGACGGACAGACTTCCACAACACCCCCCACTCATCCGTTTTTTGCCCTCAGGCCTGCAGGGTCCAAGGGATACCGGTCTATGCTAGCATTGGCTGCCAGACAGATCCCGATCCCATGCCAGAGGTTTCTTCTGGTTCCATCACTGCCTCTGGCCCAGCCTCCTTGGAGGCCACATCCCTGTGTGTGCCCAGGGTAGAATAGGCACACTGCGTACCTGCATGTCGTAAGAGGCGACTAAAAGGGGTGACTTTTTCTTGCCCCAGTTTGGACAACACCACTGTCGTGTTTGTCTATGACGTGGTCTGGACAGGACGATACCATCATTGCGGTTGGTTGCATCTTTCTTTTCTCCTTTATTGGATGAGTGTCTGACTTGTTCGCGGTCGACGTAGGTTCCTCACTGAGGTGACCTTAAAAAACGCCTACTCGCGTGTTTGCCGTGCGTGGAGACCCGTACCCTGGGAAAAGCGGATCCTGGTGATTGAGGAGGGTCTAGGGCTGCGGCCCTACACATCCAACACATCACTTTGGCCACAGCTTCCGGGGCAAACGGGAGGCCAAGGCAGTAGCCCGGTCTTGGTCAATCGGCCGGGGGCGCATAAGTTGTTATGCCTCCTAGGGTGACTGTAAGTGGACCGGCAGTCAACCACGATGCCAATGGTCCGGTACTCGGGGATTATGCCACCCTAACGGTATCCTGTCCGAACACTCTCGACGACCCGAATGGACGTCCCTCGTTGGGCTCGGTGGTGGGTGAGAAGTGCGGGCAGCAAAATCATAATTCACAACAATTATGGCAACTATAACCCAGAGGCTGGGGGCCTCTTCAAAAAACCCCACCCCTCCCCCTTCTTTAGTTTCAATGACTTGTGTTGAGCCGGAAGATGGCAGGCTCGGTCCAACTCAACTGAGTGGGCCAGCTGCCAGTGAGTTAATGGAGACGAGCACTGCTCCAACTAAAAGGCCTCGTTCCCCCAGTCACCCAACTGGATCAGGGAATGCCCCTGTGGTGTCAAATACATCAGCACCTGCCCTTAACAAGAGGCAACGGCCTCTTAGCCTTAAGGTGCAGGGCTCCACCGCTGATGCAAAGCGTGTTCCTGCATCTAAGGAATCCTCAGGTGCAGTCAAAAGCACTTCTATTCCTTCTTCCTACCCTCCCCGGTTTCTTTCCATATCCGGGGAGGATGGTGCATCCTTGGGGAAGGCGTCGCCCTTCCTTATCGCCAAAGCCATCAAGGGCATTGCCGGTGATGTGACCTCGGTCAAGAAACTGCGCAATGGCACCTTGTTGGTGGAGGCATCTGCCAATCACCAGACCGAAGTGTTATTGAAAATGCGGAAACTCCTTGACATCCCCGTTGTGGTCGAACCGCATCGCACTTTAAACACCAGCAGAGGTGTGGTGCGGTGCCCCGATCTGCGTGGGGAGTCAGAGGAGCAAATAGCGGAGGAGCTTAGGGACCAGGGTGTGGTGGCTGCCCGCCGCACCTCTGTCCAACGAGATGGAGAATCCCGGCCATCTGCCAAGGTGCCAGAGTACATCATGGCTGGCTACCTCCGCTTGCCTGTGCGTCCTTTCATACCGAGCCCGCTTTGGTGTTTCAAGTGCCAACGTTATGGCAATGGCCAGAATTCCTGTTCTGCCAAGGCCATGTGTGGCACTTGTGGGCAGGGAGACCACTCCCCAGAATCTTGTAAGACTGCACCCTTTTGTCTGAACTGTAAGGGCAACCACCCCGCGTCTTCTCGGGACTGCCCTACTTGGTTGCAGGAGCGCGCAATCCAGGAGTTGCGTGTCCAGAAGGGTATCAGCTTTCCGGATGCGCGGCGGCTGCTAGCCTTGCCAGGGACCCCCTGTCGTGCGGTGTCCTATGCAGGTGCTGCCAAGGCAGCTGCTGTGTCGTATGTCTGCACCCAGACGGACACACTACCTCAACTCCCCCCTCTCATCCGTTTGACGCCCTCTCGGGCCCGTGGGGTCCATGGAGTGCCGGTCTGTGCAAGCATTGGCTGCCAGACGGACCCCGACCCCGTTTCCACGGCTATTTCCGGCTCCACCACCGCCTCTCGCCCATGCATGGGCCCCCCAATAATGGCGGTGCCAGTTTCTTTGGAGGCCCCAGATGCTGCTCATGAAAGAGAGGCATCTCCTGTGAAGGCCTCCCTCCCTGTCTCAGTCCAGCCAGCCCCCTCCACGGAGAGGGTGGTGGGTGAGACAGGTGGAAAGAAAGTAGGGACACCTACCACTTCCACAGTGGGGCGGGTGTCCTTGGTTCGTCCACCCAAACTCTCTAGCCAACGGCAGAGAGCAAGGGGTGGTTTCATGCCCCAACTGGGGAAAGATGGGGATTCCTCCTTCGAGATGGAGGAGGATGAACCAATTGAAGGCATCCCTCCCTTTTCTGCAGTGGGACGGAGAAAAGGGAGGAATAAAAATAAGCCACCAAAGAACACTTGATGGTAAATTTCCTACAATGGAACTGTCGAGGATTTTCGCACAAGAGGGACGAGATCAAACTTCTGATCTCTCGGCACAACCCTGTCTGCATCTCCCTCCAGGAGATTCTGTGTCAGAGTGATACCCCCATTTCACTACTGGGTACACAACATTTGCAGACACCCGGCATCAAGGAAGCCACCCTGTGGGAGGGGTGGCTATCCTTATCCGGAATGGGTGCATGCATGTGCCGGTTGCTTTGCAGACGCCTCTTCAAGCAGTGGCGGTCTCATTGCAACTGGATGTGCCTACCACTCTATGTTCCCTCTACATGCCTCCTGGGATCGATATCCCATGGGCAGACCTCGACTCCCTCAGTGCCCAGCTTCCAAGACCCTTCTTGATT
>JAAFCE010009125.1:2296888-2318740 GCA_013389805.1 Trigoniulus corallinus | reverse complement strand
CCGGGGCATGTTGGCATCGTGGGCAACGAGATGGCAGATGCCCATGCCCGTCAGGTGGCCCACATGCCAGAAATACCTGACACTGCTGTCCCCTCCTCCGACGCTCTCCCGATGGTGCGGCGGGCCGTCCACGACCAATGGCGGGCCCAGTGGTTTGCGGAGACCACGAACAAACTCGGCACACTGAAGGACACTGCAGTGCACTGGGTGTCCTCGTGCCGCCAATCGCGGAGGGAGGAGGTTGTGCTTGCTCGGCTGTGAATCGGTCACACCTTCCTCACCCACTCTTACATTCTACGGGGTGAGGATCAGCCATGGTGTGACTTCTGTTGGGAGCCTCTCACAGTGGCGCACATCTTTAGTCACTGTGAGAGATACAGAGAACTTAGATGGCGACTGGGAGTCAGCGCAGAGCTCTCCACCTCACTTGGGGATAACCCTCAGGCAGTGGAGAGCTCGCTAGCATTTGTGAAAGAGGCTGGCCTCTTTCACAAAATTTGACTTTTATGACATTTCTTTTAGACGCTTTTGTAATTATTTTTGAATTATATGGCTTTTGCTTTTTGTGTCTGTATTCGTTTTGGCCTTTGCCACATTTATTGTAATGTCTGTTTTGGCTTTTGCCGCAATTATTATTCTGTCTGTTTTGGCTTTTGCCTTTTTATTTCTGTGTTTGTCTTGGCTTTTGCCACATTTATTCTTCTCTCTGTTTTGGCTTTTGCCACTTTTATTGTTATGTATGTTTTGGCTTTTGCCTTTTTATATGTCTGTTTTGGCTTTTGCCTTTATTTATATGTCTGTTTTGGCTTTTGCCTTTTTATTGTTATTACTTTTATTGGCCTTTTGCCCTTTTTATTGCCATCATGGTTGGATGGCCATTTACACCCCCACCATGGTGATGTGTCTTTCTGGGCCCTAATGACCTTTGTAGTTGATGGGCCCTAAAGCAGCAACAAACAACAAATGGAGGCCACAGATGCCTCCTATCAAACAGAGGCATCTGCTTTGAGCAGCCCACTTCCTGGCTCAGCCCAGCTGGCCCTCTCCATAGCAGTGGTGATGGGTGAGAGAGGAGGGAAGAAACCAGGGACACCTCCTGCCCCCCTGCAGTGGGGCAAGTGTCTTTGGTTCGTCCACCCAAGCTCTTCGGCCAACAGCAGAAGGCACTGAGTGGCAGCATGCCCCAACTGGGACATGATGGGGATTCCTCCTTTGAGATGGAGGAGGAAGACCCAATTGTAGGCACCCCTCCCTTGTCTGCTGTAGGACGGAAAAAAGGGAGAAATAGAAATAAACCTCCAAAGCCCACCAAATGGTAAATCTCCTTCAATGGAACTGTCGAGGTTTTTCCCACAAGAGGGACGAGATCACAATGCTGATCTCACGGCACAACCCCATCTGCATCTCCCTCCAAGAGATCCTCTGCCATAGTGATTCCCCACCTTCGTTTCCCCGTGTGTGCCCGGGGTAGAATAGGCACACTGCGTACCTGCATGTCGTAAGAGGCGACTAAAAGGGGTGACTTTTTCTTGCCCCAGTTTGGATAACACCTCTGTCGTGTTTGTCTATGACGTGGTCTGGACAGGACGATACCATCATTGTGGTTGGTTGTATCTTTATTTTCTCCTTTATTGGATGAGTGTCTGACTTGTTCGTGGTCGACGTAGGTTCCTCACTGAGGTGACCGTAAAAAACGCCTACCCGCGTGTTTGCCGTGGGTGGAGACCCGTACCCTGGGAAAAGCGGATCCTGGTGATTGAGGAGGGTCTACGGCTGCGGCCCTACACATCCAACACATCACTTTGGCCACAGCTTCCGGGGCAAACGGGAGGCCAAGGCAGTAGCTCGGTCTTGGTCAATCGGCTGGGGGCGCATAAGTGGTTATGCCTCCTAGGGTGACTGTAAGTGGATCGGCAGTCAACCCCGATGCCAATGGTCCGGTACTCGGGGATTATGCCACCCTAACGGTATCCTGTCCGAGTAGTCTCGACGACCCGAATGAGCGTCCCCTCGTTGGGCTCGGTGGTGGGTGAGACCTGCGGGCAGCGAAATCATAATTTATAACAATTATGGCAACTATAACCCAGAGGCTGGGGGCCTCTTCAAAAAACCCCACCCCTCCCCCTTCTTTAGTTTCAATGACTTGTGTTGAGCCGGAAGATGGCGGGCTCGGTCCCACTCAACTGAGTGGGCCAGCTGCCAGTGAGTTATTGGAGACGAGCACTGCTCCAACTAAGAGGCCGCGTTCCCCCAGTCACTCAACTGGATCAGGGAATGCCCCTGTGGTGTCAAATACATCAGCACCTGCCCTTAACAAGAGGCGACGGCCTCTTAGCCTTAAGGTGCAGGGCTCCACCACTGATGCAAAGCATGTTCCTGCATCTAAGGAAGCCTTAGGTGCAGTCAAAAGCACTTCTATTCCTTCTTCCTACCCTCCCCGGTTTCTTTCCACATCCGGGGAGGATGGTGCATCCTTGGGGAAGGCGTCGCCCTTCCTTATCGCCAAAGCCATCAAGGGCATTGCCGGTGATGTGACCTCGGTCAAGAAACTGCGCAATGGCACCTTGTTGGTGGAGGCATCTGCCAATCACCAGACCGAAGCGTTATTGAAAATGCGGAAACTCGGTGACATCCCCGTTGTGGTCGAACCGCATCGCACTTTAAACACCAGCAGAGGTGTGGTGCGGTGCCCCGATCTGCGTGGGGAGTCAGAGGAGCAAATAGCGGAGGAGCTTAGGGACCAGGGTGTGGTGGCTGTCCGCCGCACCTCTGTCCAACGGGATGGAGAATCCCGGCCATCTGACACCTTGGTGCTGACCTTTGGTAGGCCCAAGGTGCCAGAGTACATCATGGCTGGCTACCTCCGCTTGCCTGTGCGTCCTTTCATACCGAGCCCGCTTCGGTGTTTCAAGTGCCAACGTTATGGCCATGGCCAGAATTCCTGTTCTGCCAAGGCCATGTGTGGCACTTGTGGGCAGGGAGACCACTCCCCAGAATCTTGTAAGACTGCACCCTTTTGTCTGAACTGTAAGGGCAACCACCCCGCGTCTTCTCGGGACTGCCCTACTTGGTTGCAGGAGCGCGCACTCCAGGAGTTGCGTGTCCAGAAGGGTATCAGCTTTCCGGATGCGCGGCGGCTGCTAGTCTTGCCAGGGACCCGCAGTCGTGCGGTGTCCTATGCGGGTGCTGCCAAGGCAGCTGCTGTGTCGTCTGTCTGCACCCAGACGGACACACTACCTCAACTCCCCCCTCTCATCCGTTTGACGCCCTCTCGGGCCCGTGGGGTCCATGGAGTGCCGGTCTGTGCAAGCATTGGCTGCCAGACGGACCCCGACCCCGTTTCCACGGCTATTTCCGGCTCCACCACCGCCTCTCGCCCATGCATGGGCCCCCCAATAATGGCGGTGCCAGTTTCTTTGGAGGCCCCAGATGCTGCTCATGAAAGAGAGGCATCTCCTGTGAAGGCCTCCCTCCCTGTCTCAGTCCAGCCAGCCCCCTCCACGGAGAGGGTGGTGGGTGAGACAGGTGGAAAGAAAGTAGGGACACCTACCACTTCCACAGTGGGGCGGGTGTCCTTGGTTCGTCCACCCAAACTCTCTAGCCAACGGCAGAGAGCAAGGGGTGGTTTCATGCCCCAACTGGGGAAAGATGGGGATTCCTCCTTCGAGATGGAGGAGGATGAACCAATTGAAGGCATCCCTCCCTTTTCTGCAGTGGGACGGAGAAAAGGGAGGAATAAAAATAAGCCACCAAAGAATACTTGATGGTAAATTTCCTACAATGGAACTGTCGAGGATTATCCCACAAGAGGGACGAGATCAAACTTCTGATCTCTTGGCACAACCCTGTCTACATCTCCCTCCAGGAGATTCTGTGTCAGAGTGATACCCCCATTTCACTACGGGGGTACACAACATTTGCAGACACCCGGCAGCAAGGAAGCCACCCTGTGGGAGGGGTGGCTATCCTTAGCCGGAATGGGTGCATGCATGTGCCGGTTGCTTTGCACATGCCTATTCAAGCAGTGGCGGTCTCATTGCAACTGGATTTGCCTACCACTCTATGTTCCCTCTACATGCCTCCTGGGATCGATATCCCATGGGCAGACCTCGACTCCCTCAGTGCCCAGCTTCCAAGACCCTTCTTGATTTTGGGTGACTTCAATGCCCATAATCCACAATGGGGCTCGGACAGTCACAACCCCCGAGGGCGACTTGTGGAACAATGGGTGTCACACAATGGCCTCATTGTTCTCAACACAGGTGCCCCCACGCATGTGATGACTGCCACCCGTGGTCATTCGTGTATAGACCTTTCCATCTGCTCTCCTGGGTTGGCACCAGGTTTGCAGTGGGAGGTTCTGTCAGACCCTTGTGGAAGTGACCACTTCCCTATCAAGATTAGCAGTGGAGATGGGGCATTGCCCCAACACCCACCACGGTGGTGTCTTCGTCGGGCGGACTGGGAGGAGTTCGCCCACCATATACATTTTCGCCCACTGTGTGATTTTGATGGGGTCAACGATCTAGTGAGTCACTTCACAGAGGTGGTGGTCGGGGTGGCATTGGTATCCATCCCCCAAAGCTCATGTAACCCACAATGAGCACGGGTGCCATGGTGGATGGAGGATTGTCGGAGTGCGATTCGGGCTCGTCGACGAGCCCTTCGCAGCTTTCAATCTCGTCCCACCAAGGCCAATCGTATTGACTATCTCCGAGCCCGGGCAAATGCACGACGGGCGATCAAGGAGGCCAAACGCTCCTCATGGAGTAAGTACGTCTCCTCACTTACCCGTCACACACCCTCCAAGAAAGTCTGGGAAAAGCTGAGGAAGATCCAAGGCAGATATTTACCATCATGTGGCTCAGGTCTCCTTGTACAAGGGAGACATTGCCATTTGCCGTGTGAGGTGTCTGAGGAACTGGGAAGGACGTTTGCAGCCGTCTCCAGTTCCCAGCACTACACGGCAGCATTTATGCAGTCTAAAGAAGCTGCAAACGCCACCTACTTAATTTTGCTGGGGGTGTCGCCGAGGGGTATAACAATCCATTTACCCCTTGGGAGCTCCAGGCAGCTCTAGCAAGATCCAGGGATACTGCCCCTGGACCAGATAGCATCCACTATCAAATGCTACGACACCTACCAGAGAATGGCGTTAGATACCTCCTTGAGGTATTCAATTACATCTGGCAGCATCATGAAATCTCTGCAGGTTGGCGAGAGGCTACTATAATCCCACTGCAAAAACCTGGGAAGGATAGTAGCCTTCCAACAATTTATAGACCCATCTCATTGACGAGCTGTCTTTGCAAAACCATGGAACGAATGGTTAATTGGCGCCTGGTGTGGTATCTGGAACGGCACCACCTTCTTGCCGATGCCCAATGTGGTTTTCGTGCTGGCAGGTCTTCGGTGGATCATCTGATCTCACTGCAGACTGCAGTACGTGAGGCCTTTCTCCACAGACAGCACTTAGTGGCTGTCTTCTTTGATATGGAGAAGGCTTATGATACCACATGGCGCCATGGTATACTGGAGACCTTGCACCAGTGGGGGCTCAGGGGTAATCTGCCCCTCTTCCTCCATAGCTTTTTGTCCGAACGGACCTTCAGAGTGCGTGTGGGTAACACCTACTCCTCGGCCTTCCTGCAGGAGAATGGTGTCCCACAGGGGAGCGTCTTGAGTGTGACGCTCTTTGCTGTTGCAGTGAATGGCCTACCATCCTCCGTTCACCCCCCGGTAAAGTCGTCCCTCTTTGTGGACGACTTTTCTATCAGGTACCAGGCTGCCACGATGCACAGCATTGAGCGTCAGCTGCAACTGGCACTCAATAGTGCCAACGAGTTTGCCACTTCACGTGGCTATAAGTTCTCCCCTGACAAGACAATGGTGATGCACTTCTGTCGTAAGCGAGGGCTCCACCCTGAGCCTCAGCTTACCTTGAATGGCCGCCTCCTCCCAGTTGTAGAGGCGGCTCGGTTTCTTGGTCTCCGTTTTGACAGCCGTCTGACATGGGTCCCGCACTTGAAGGAGCTGAAGGCTATGTGCCTTCGGTCCCTGAATATTCTGCGGTGCCTGCAGGGAACTGGTTTTGGGGCAGATCGGTGATGCTACAACTTTACCGGTCACTCGTTCGATCCCGTATCGATTATGGCTGTAGCGTATATGGCCTGGCCGCTCCATCTGCTCTCCAGATGCTGGACAGTGTTCATCACGCTGGCATCCGGGTGTCCATTGGGGCGTTCCGCACAAGTCCAGTACTCAGCCTTTATGCTGAGGCTGGTGAACCACCACTGACTGTGCGGCGGCAGTACCTGGCAGCTGCATATATTTTGCAGCTGAAAGGTCAGCCACAGCACCCTACACACCCGGCCGTCTTTAGTAACAGTGTGAGATGGCCATTCGACCACCGCTTGGGGGTTCCCCCTCCATTCGGTGTGCGGCGGATGGACGGTCTTACCGGCCTGGGTGTGACTCTGCCTGGGGTGCAGCCTGTGCTGCCGGCCTCTGTGCCACCCTGGACAGTGCCAGAGCCAAGTTTAGATTTGTTGCTTGCAGCCTTACCCAAAACCAGTACCAATAGGTCAGTGTACCAACAAGAGTTTCGGCGCCTCTCTTGGACCTATCGAGGCCATGTTTTTATTTACACGGATGGGTCGAAGGATGGCTCCTCGGTGGGTTGGTCAGTCTTTACAACTGGTCATCTCATGGGGGGCCGCCTTACAGGCGTCGATAGTGTCTTAACTGCGGAACTCACAGCTCTGCACAGGGCACTGGAGCTCATCCAAGTATTGAATGACAGACACTTTGTTGTTGTGACTGACTCCTTATGCTCCCTTCAGCTGTTGCACACTTTAGATGGCAGACATGCCATCCTCCAGGGTGTGCACAGATTGCTGCTTGTGATTCGTAAGCAGGGCAAGACAGTGTTATTCATGTGGGTCCCGGGGCATGTTGGCATCATGGGCAATGAGAGGGCGGATGCCCATGCCCGTCAGGTGGCCCAATTGCCAGATACACCTAACACTGCTCTTCCCTCCTCAGATGCTCTCCAAATGGTGCGGCGGGCCGTCCATGATCAATGGCGGTCTTAGTGGTTTGCAGAGACCACCAACAAACTCCGCACAGTGAAGGACTCTCCTGACCACTGGGTGTCCTCATGCTGCCAGTCACGGAGGGAGGAGGTTGTGCTTGCTCGGATTCGGATCGGTCACACCTTCCTCACCCATTCCTACATTTTAC
The DNA here is from genome assembly GCA_013389805.1 of Trigoniulus corallinus. NCBI lineage: Eukaryota > Metazoa > Arthropoda > Diplopoda > Spirobolida > Trigoniulidae > Trigoniulus > Trigoniulus corallinus. The sequence goes on along the minus strand of JAAFCE010009125.1, from coordinate 2,311,498 downwards.
GGGGTGAGGACCAACCATGGTGTGACTTCTGTTTCGAGCCTCTCACAGTGGCACACATCTTTAGTCACTGTGAGAGATACCGAGAGCTTAGATGGCGACTAGGAGTCAGTCCAGAGCTCCCCACTTCACTTGGGCATAACCCCTAGGCAGTGGAGAGCTCGCTGGCATTTGTGAAAGAGGCTGGCCTCTTTCAAAGAATTTGATTTATAGTCGGTTTTTTAGACAGCTTTTGTATTTATTCTTGTATTATTTTGGCTTTTGCCTTTTTATTTCTCTGTCTGTTTTGGCTTTTGCCATGTGTATTGCTATGTCTGTTTTGGCTTTTGCCGCTTTTATCGTTGTGTATATTTTGGCTTTTGCCACTTTTATTCTGTATGTTTTGGCTTTTGCTGCATATATTGTTATGTATGGTTTGGCTTTTGCCGCTTTTAGTGTTATGTCTTTTTTGGCTTTTGCCGTTGTTATTTTTAATGTCTGTTTTGGCTTTTGCCGTTGTTATTTTTAATGTATGTTTTAATGTCACCCCCCCACCATGATGATTGTCTCTCTGGGCCCTAATGACCATAGTAGTCGATGGGCCCTAAAATACAAACAATCAAACAAACCGGAATGGATGCATGCACACCCCAGTTACTTTGCAGACGCCTCTCCAAGCTGTGGCAGTTTCACTGCAACTGAATGTGCCCACCACTCTATGTTCCCTCTACCTGCCTCCTGGGATTGATATCCCATGGGCAGACCTTGACTCCCTCACAGCCCAGCGTCCCAGACCCTTTCTGATTATGGGAGATTTTAATGCCCATAACCCCCAATGGGGCTCATACAGTCGCAACACCCGAGGGCTCCTTGTGGAACAATGGGTGTTACACAATGGCCTCATTGTCCTCAACACTGGTGCCACCCACACATGTGATGACTGCCACTGGTGGTCTTTCCTGTATTGACCTCTCCATCTGCTCTCCTGGGTTTGCGCCAGGTCTGCAATGAGAGGTTCTGTCTGACCCTGGGGGAGTTGACCACTTCCCCATCAGGATTAGCTGTGGAAGTGGGGCATTGTCCCAACAACCACCACGATGGTGTTTGCGTTGGGCAGACTGGGAAGAGTTTGCTCGTCGCATTCACTTTCGCCCACTGCGTGATTTTGATGGGGTTAATGATCTAGTGAGCCACTTCACAGAGGTGGTGATCAGGGCAGCATTGGCATCTGTCCCCCAGAGCTCCTGTAACCCTCCACAAGCACGGGTGCCATGGTCTACAGAGGACTGTCGGAGTGCGATTCGGGCCTGCAGAGGCTCACTTCGCCTCTTCCAGTCTCGTCCAAATGACGCCAATCGTGTCAACTACCTCAGAGCCTGGGCATATGCACGACGGGTAATAAAGGAGGCCAAACGCTCCTCATGGAGTGAGTATGTCTCCTCGCTTACCCACCACACGCCATCCAAGAATGTCTGGGAAAAGCTGAGAAAAATCCAGGGAAGGTACTTACAATCCTGTGGCTCTGGTCTCCTTGTGCAAGGGAGACATTTACTTCTGCCTTGTGAGGTGGCTGAGGAGCTGGGAAGGACATTTGTAGCCATCTCCAGTTCCCAGCACTACACTGCAGCTTTCATCAAACAGAAAGAAGCGGCAGAGCGCCTTCCAATTAACTTCTCTGGTGGTGTTGCTGAGGGGTATAACGACCCATTTACCCCTTGGGAGCTGCGAGCAGCTCTTCCACGGGCCCGGGATACTGCCCCCGGTCCTGATAACATCCATTACCAATTCCTAGAGCATCTACCTGAGAATGGTCTTTCTTACCTCCTTGAGGTTTTTAATTATATTTGGCAGCAGCACGAAATCCCTGTAGGCTGGCGGGAGGCTATCATCATCCCCCCCCCAACACCTGGAAAGGATAGTACCTTACCCACGAATTACAGGCCCATATCTTTGACGAGCTGTCTGTGTAAAACCACGGAACGCATGGTTAACTGGCGCTTGGTGTGGTATCTGGAACGACACAACTTTCTCTCCAATGCCCAATGTGGCTTTCATGCAGGCAGGTCTACGGTGGATCATTTGATCTCACTGGAGACAGCAGTACGTGAGGCCTTTCTCCACCGACAGCACTTGGTGGCTATCTTCTTTGATGTGGAGAAGGTGTATGATACCACATGGCGCCATGGCATATTTGAGACCTTGCACCAGTGGGGGCTCAGGGGTAATTTGCCCCTCTTCCTCCATAGTTTTTTGTCCAACCGCACCTTCAGAGTGCGTGTGGGTAACACCTACTCCTCCGCCTTTTTGCAGGAGAATGGTGTCCCTCAGGGGAGCATCCTCAGTGTGACGCTCTTTGCTGTTGCGGTGAACGGTTTTCCCTCCTCCATTCACCCCCCGGTACAACCGTCACTATTTGTGGATGACTTTTCCATCTGGTACCAGGGTGCCACAATGCATGGCATTGAGCGTCAGCAGCAACTGGCGCTCAATAGTGCCAATGAGTTCACCACATCACGTGGCTATAAATTCTCCCCTGAGAAAACAACAGCCATGCACTTCTGTCGTAAGCGAGGGCTTCATCCTGAGCCTCAGCTTACCCTAAATGGGCACCTCCTCCCAGTTGTAGAGGCAGCCCGGTTTCTTGGTCTCCGTTTTGACAGCCGTCTGACATGGGTCCCACACTTGAAGGAGCTCAGGGCTAAGTGTCTTCGCTCCCTTAATATTCTGCGGTGCCTGCAGGGAACTGGTTTTGGGGAGATCAAACGGTGATGCTTCGATTATACCGATCACTCATTCGACCACGACTCGACTATGGCTCTAGTGCTTATGGCCTGGCCGCTCCATCTACTCTCTGGATGCTGGACAGTGTTCATCATGCTGGCATCCGGTTGTCCATTGGGGCTTTCCGCACAAGCCCTGTGCTCAGCCTTTATCCTGAATCTGGTGAGCCGCCACTGACTGTAAGGCGGCAGTGCTTAGCAGCTGCATATATTTCGCAGCTGAAAGGTCAGCCACAGTACCCTACACATCCAGTTGTTTTTTGTCGCACTCTGCAACGACCATTCAATCGCCTTCCAGGGGTTCCCCCTCCATTTGGCATGCGGTGGATGGATGGTCTCTCTGGCCTGGGTGTGACCCTGCCTAGGGTGCAGCCTGTACTACCAGCCTCTGTGCCGCCCTGGACAGTACCTGAGCCGATTTTTAATTTAACATTCACTGCCTTCCCCAAAGCCAGTACTGATAGGTCAGTGTACCAGCAAGAGTTTGGACGCCTCTCTCTGACCTATCAGAGCCATGTTGTTGTTTACACAGATGGGTCGAAGGATGGCACCTCTGTGCGTTGGTCAGTCTTTACAACTGGTCATCTCATAGGGGGTCGCCTTCCAGGCGTCATTAGTGTCTTAACTGCAGACCTTACTGCTCTGCACAGGGCACTGGAACTCATCCAATTTTTGAACCACCGACACTTTGTGGTTGCGAATGACTCTCTATCCTCCCTACAGCTATTGCACACCCTGTATAGCAGGAATACCATCGTCCAGGGTGTGCACAGTTTGCTGCTCATGATTCGTCAGCAGGGCAAGACAGTTTTGTTTATGTGGGTCCCGGGGCATGTTGGCATCATGGGGAATGAGAGGGCTGATGCCCATGCCCGTCATGTGGCCCACCTACCTCCTGACACTACAGTCCCCTCCTCTGATGCTCACCCGATGGTGCGGCGGGCTGTCCATGGGCAATGGCGGTCCCAGTGGTTTGCGGAGACCACCAACAAACTCCGCACCCTGAAGGACACCCCAGTGCACTGGGCGTCCTCATGCCGCCTGTCACGGAAGGAGGAGGTTGTGCTTGCTCGTCTGCGAATCGGTCACATGTTCCTCACCCACTCCTACATATTATGGGGTGAGGATGAACCATGGTGTGACTGCTGTTGGGAGCCTCTCACAGTGGCACACATCTTCAGTTACTGTGAGAGATACCATGAACTTAAACACCGACTGGGGGTCAGTCCAGAGCTCTCTAACTCCCTTGGGGATAACCCCCAGGGAGTTGAGAACTGTCTCGTATTTGTGAAAGAGGCTGGCCTCTTTCACAAAATCTAATACAAATGCTTTTGCGTTTTGCTTTTGTGTGTTTTGGCTTTTTCCTCTTTATGTTTGTATCCGTTTTGGCTTTTGCTTTTTATCTCTCTGTTTGTTTGGTTTTTACCTGTTTTATCTTTGTCCTTTTTTGGCTTTTGCCTTCCTTGTATTTTTGTCTTTTTAGGCTTTTGCCTACTTTTTTTGTGTTTGTTGTTGGCCTTTGCCCTTACTTTTTGTCCGTTATTTGTTTGGCTGTTGCCTTTTGTTTTGTTAATTTTATTGGGCTTTTGCCCTTATTTATTTTTACCATGTTGGGATGGCCACTTACACCCCACACCATGGTGATTGTCTTTCTGGGCCCTAATGACTATTGAAGTTGATGGGCCCTAAAACACGAACGAACGAAAGGAAAAGAGTGATTTGTGTGAGACCAGACATTGCAGACAAGTGAATGCTTCATCATGGCAATGCCACATGTCACATGACCATTTCCATCAGGGAATTTTTTAACCTCAAAATGCATTCCTGTTGTTCCTCAACCCACTATTCACCTGATTTGAGTCCTTGTGATTTTTTTTGTTTTCCCAAAATTAAACACGTCTTAAAAGGATGTCATTTTGGAACCCTGGAGAACATTCAAAAGACTGTGACCAACCATTTAAATGCCCTACCAGTTGAAGGCTTCCATCACTGCTCCTAAGACTGGGAAAAATGAGTCCACTGGTGTATAGCTGCCAAAGGGAACTTCTTTGAAGGAGATAATATTCATGTTTGAAAAAAAAAACAAAAGCTTTGCTAAATAAAAAAATAAGTCTCATTACTTTTCTAACACACCTCGTATGTTAGTCCAGAATCGTTTGGAGGAGTCTCTTGTTGCAGCAACGACGCGATTATCAGGGGATATCTGCTGATGGAGGACTTGATAATTTTAAAATTGATAAGACGCTCATAGCATATGCCAGAAGCACTGGAAGCCGTTACAAGGTATCACTGCTTGATAAGAAATCATCTGAGAATGATGTGGATAAACAAAAGAAGCTGGAAAAAAAGCGAAAGGATGAAGAAATTTCGGAACTTACAAAACAAAGAGAGTCGTTAGACAAAAATTGAAACGATTGAAGAGAAGTTAAGGGGAAATGAATTAATTTTGTGTTGTGTACGTTTTATTCCACAATCAATATTTTTTTTATTATTACTGCAATATTTTCTGATATTCTGCAGTATCGTTTGTGAGAAAGCCATGTGTGTGCTGGTGATGTGTATTGCCAAATATACTATGTACTGCTTCAAAAAATGGATGTTGCATTGTTATATCTATCCTGGAAAAAAATTTAGTTACACAGGGAAAACACACAGGAAATCACTTTTTGAAGTGTTGGGCACCCTGACTATAAACTCCTTAATTTTGTTCCAACCCTAGTGGCAGCCCTTTTATTGAAATGAAATCTAGCCCTTGCAAACCTGTTATGTAGATCTGTGAGGCATGCCCTATATTCAAGTAGCTTCACTCCAATCCTTTGCCCTTCAGGAAACATCCTGTCATTTTCCCACCTGGCCTGAGCTGTAGCTATTCTGCCTCTGTCTCATATTTCAATGATTGGGCAGATCATTACCTTAGCCTGTGGTCTGATATTCCTGACGTCCTTGGCTATTCCCACAACTCCCTCAAGAACTGCTGCTGCAGGTTTATTCTGGATTATGTCATTGGACCCTACTTGTAATATAACCAGGCACATCCTATCCTTCATGTTCACTAGTCTAGCATCAGGAAGAGAAGCGATACTAACACAGCCCCTTTCTAGCCCTTCTGGTTGTGTCCAACTATCTACCCCTCTTAAATCCATGTCAGTAATTATGGCCACTGATTTAGCAGGTAATTCATTCTCCACTGATTTAACACCCCTGTCAATCTGCTTAAGACGGGGCTCACCCTTCTCCACAGTATAACCCTCTATTTTGGTTTCAGGATATCTCACAACCTCAGATTTATTTTCACAAACGTTTCCTTTATTTTTTGGAGTTGGTGTTGGCCGAATTGGTTGGACTGTTGTATTCACCCTATCCTCTCCAAGGCCTTTCCATTCCCGAATGACCCTTGGCAAATATGACCAGCTGTGTTTCTGCCTGTGCCCTAATCTCTATCAATTTGTATGGATGATCCTTTTAACTGTATTTTTGAAAGTTATTATAAAAGCTTTAGTGTATATCCATAAAACTCTATACTCTACATACAATACTGATTAAAGAAAGGTACCTTAAAATTTTCCATGGCTTTAGGAGTCATTACTACCATGTGTGCCCAGGGGTAGAATAGGCACACTGCATACCTGCATGTCATAAGAGGCGACTAAAAGGGGTGTCTTTTTCTTTCCCCTGATTGGACAACACCACTATGATCTTTGCCCATGACCTGTGTTTGGGATTGGACGATGTAGGCTCCTCACTGAGGTGACGATAAATAACCACCTACCCACTTGTTTGCCATGCATGGAGACCCACACCTCTCAGAAAAGAGGATCCTGGTGATTGAGGAGGCACATGTCCTGCGATGTCTCTGAGCCACCTCACACATGTGGCTTGGCTGTCAGACATCGGGGATTAGGGCTGCGGCCTACAGTCCCTACACATCACTTTGGCCACAGCTTACAGGGAAAACGCATGGCCAAGGCAGATACCCGGTCTTGGTCAACTGGCCAGGGGCACATACGTTGTTTAAGCCCCCTAGGGTCGCTGTGAGTGGACCGGCAGTCAACCCCAACGCCAATGGTCCGGTACTGGGGGATTATGCCATCCTTGCAGTATCATATCCAAGGAATCTTGGCGACCCAAATGGGCGTCCCCGTGTAGGGCAGTGAATTCGTTATTGTTTAAATTATGGCCACTCAAAAACAGAGGCTGGGGTCTCATCGAATAACCCCACCCCTTTACGTTCTTCTTCTTTAATGACTTGTATTGCACCGGAAGACCCACCCAACTGAGTGGGCCAGCTACAGTTGAGTTGATGGAGGCAAACACTGCTCCAACTAAGAGGCTGACTCTGCCAGTCATCCAACTGGATAATGGAATGCACCTGTGACGTCTATGGCATTGGCATCTGCCCTTAACAAGAGGTAACGACCTCTTAGCATTAAGGTGCAGGGCTCCACTGCTGATACAAAGCATGTTCCTGCATCTAACATCTTAGTGCAGTCAAAAAAATTACCACACCTTCTTCCTATCCTCCTCAGTTTCTATCCATCTCTGGGGAGGATGGTGCAGCCTTGGGGAAGGCGTCGCCATTCCCTATCACCAAAGCAGACTTCGAGGACTATGGCTGTGACCTGCAGTCTCCAAAACATCACTTTGGCCAAGGCGGATACCTGATCTTGGTCAACCGGCCAGGGGCACATAAGTTGTTATGCCCCCTAGGGTTGCTGCAATTGATTGATTGATTGTTAGTATTTTAGGGCCCATTGACAACAAAGGACATTAGGGCCCAGAAGGACAATCACCATGGTGGGGGTGTAAATGGCAATCCCACCATGATGGCAATAAATAATGGCAACCCATAAAAATAAAAAGGCAATTACCAAATAAATATTTAGCAATAAATATAGGCAAACGCCAAAACACACAGAAAAGTAAAAGCAGCAAAAGCCAAAACAGATATAACAATAAATGCGGCAAAAGCCAAAACAGACACAGAAATGAAAGGCAACAGCCAAAATAATTCAAGAATAAATGCAAAGATGTGGAGATTATCCCCAAGTGAGGTGGAGAGCTCTGGACTGACTCCCAGTCCCCATCTAAGTTCTTCATATCTCTCACAGTGACTAAAGATCTGTGCCACTGTGAGAGGCTCCCAACAGAAGTCACACCATGGGTGATCCTCACCCTGTAGAATGTAGGAGTAGGTGAGGAACATGTGGCGGATTCGTAGCCAAGCAAGCACAACCTCCTCCCTCTGTGACTGGTGGCACAAGGACACCCAGTGCACTGGAGTGTCCTTCAGCATGCAGAGTTTGTTGGTGTTCTCATAAACCACTGGGACCGCCATTTTTCATGGACAGCCTGCCACACCATCGGGAGAGCATGCATGCATGTCAGAGCATGGCACGATGTCACTCCATTTATGAAGTGTCCCTCCTGGTGGCATGGCATACCTCCACCACGTTTTTGCCACACATGGTCAGCTGGCATGATGGAGCATTTGGGTGGATTTTGGCTTGACCAAAAATCCAACCAAGCTCATCCTACCAAGTCAGCTTTTGCAATTTCCCTACACATGATGTGATTTTGGAGTGACACCGTGCCATTTGGATGGATGGAACGATCATGAATGGGAGCCTTAACCCTAGATTACAAAACTGCAATCTATGTCACACTGTCACAAAACACTAGTCATTTTGACTACTCTTTTGTTTAATAATTTTTAAAGGGAAAGTTTAACTTAAATGAACAAGTTTGATTATCACATGATAAAAACACAATCGAGAAATGATATTCATATAAAAATTAGAATTTCTGACATCCAATGCAACCATAACTGTGGTTTTCACCACATATGGCATTGAAGTCTAGAATTAAGAATGAGTATATTACAGGGTGCTTTAGAGTGGTGAAAATCATGGAAAATGAGAGGGAGAATAGATTGAGGTGTCACGGACATGCAAGAGGTCCATTCCTGGAATGCAAATGGTTGGAAGCACCTGGGATGGATTGTTGTTGTTGTTTGCTGGTGTTTTAGGGCCCTTCAACTACAAGGTCATTAGAGCCCCATCCACTGTGTAGCTCTGATGCAAAAACTGCACAGACACTACACTAATGTGACGCTTTTTGGATACTAGTGGCACCCAGTTTTCCCAAGCGACCACCCACATGAGTACTAGCTGGGGTTGCATTGCTTAACTTCAGTGATCAGACGAGAACTGTGAATCGGTCAATTTGCCGCTCCCTGGGATGGGACAGGCTGTCTATAAGGACATGGCAGTGTATGGTATGGTCAAGGACCTGGTGGACGATAGGCAAAACCCCAGACCTAACCATGCCACAAGGGCATGTAAGAAGAAAAACTTTTACTTCTAAAATGGAAGTGCAGTTGCTCACAGAACAGCTAACACCCTAGAAGTGCTCCTTAAACTTGAAACTTAAACTTGAGCTCCTTAAACTCCTTAAACTTGACGATTTTTACTGACATGTGAAACACTTCAAGTTATACTCAAACCTTTTGAACTTGTAACTTTTTGATAATTTTTTTCGCTTTCACATGTGTTGTGAAATTTATTTGGATACATAAGCCTTTTGTTAAAGTCTTTGATGGTATAAAAAATCGGAGTTCTTAAAAAGATAAAGAACATGATTCATTAATGATATCCTAAATGTACAGTAGAACTCCAATTATCCGAATCAATCGGGACCGGACCCCATTCGGATAACCAAAAATTAGGATAATTGGATTTTTTTTCCAAAAAAAGGGTCTAATTTAATTTATCACTGTTTGTATGTTGAAAATGGGAGAAAAAAACTATTTTTAAATGAAAAGAGCTTTTAATTAATTAAATGAAAAGACAACACTTTTACATATTAAGCATACTTAAAAGGGCTGTACAGTATGTACGTGTACCATACTGTAAATGAAAGTCATTGCTTGCTGAACATCTTGGTCAAAGTAAGCTGTCTGACTGTCAGTATCCGTTTTTGGGCAGCCAAGTTGCGCATTATTTTGCAAATGGCAGTACGTTCACTCTTAATTTTTTTTTCTGAAATTCTGAAAGCAATTCGGATAATCAGCGATTCGGATAGTCGGAGTTCGGAAAATTGGAGTTCTACTGTATTTATTTTAATGTCCAGTAAATGAGGCAGCCCTTGAAAGTCATGTATCTGAGGTGGGCATGCCAAACTCAGGGTACCACAAGGGTCACATCAGTAACATTGCATTGTCGTGAGGGGGCAACTGTCCCCCTCTCATTACACCTGATTAGCAGACTGCATATGTATACTACATGAAATTGATTGTGAGGGTTGTAACTCTAGGATTCTAGGGCTGCATGTTTGACACCCATGATCTAGGGGAACATGCATCATCATCATACCCTTATCCCACCTATGGCAGGGTCGGTTCTGCAGGTTCTAGTCCTCCACCCCTGCCTATATCCCACCAAATTCCCATTCACCCCACACACTTCCATATCCCTACTGACGCTTCCCTGCTCCCACGTTTGCTTCAGTCTCCCCCTGCCTCAGGTACTTCCAACCACCTGAATTCCTGAAATGGGCCTAATAAGCTTTTCCTTCCCTCTTCTCATTATGTGTCCATACCACCACAATGTCCACCACCCCTAGGCTACCTCTAATGTACTCATTCCTTATTCTATCAGCTCTGGATACCCCACTCATATACTGCAGCATTTGAATCTCAGTTACTTGCATTCTATTGATGTCGCTCTTTCTCACTTCTGTGTGACCCTCTTATCACACAGGACTCCACTTGCCTGTCTTCACTTCAACTATCATCCATTGATTCTGTGGGTCACATCATGGTCTATCTCCCCATTTCTTTGGAACGTTGATGCTAAGGTCACTCCTCTAATATTATTTAGGCCCTTCTCTACTTTTTCTTTGGAGTCATATTATAAGTTTTCCAATAGTTGAACATGCAATTTATTGAATGATGTCGGAAATAGTTGTCAGAAGTTGACACCAGCAAATGGATTGTGTTCATAATTTTTAAAATAAAGTATGTTTACTCCCAGAATTTTTGCTGCAATTAATTGCTGAAAAATAACGCTCCTTATGAACTCACATCTTGAATTTTAACCATCAGTGAACACGTAAATATGGCGTGTAGTGCAGCTTTTACTTCCTTGCCGCCAGGTGGCGCCGTTTTTCAACTTTAGTAATTTTGCTATTCAGTGCGCATACTGTATACAGTAGAATCTCGTTATATCGAACCTCAGGGGACCGTGAAAAATACTTCGATATATCCGAGTTTCGATATATCCAATTCCGGAAATTATATAGTCCAAATTTACATTTTCACAAATGTATATGTCCCGCTATTATACTTCCTACAATTTCAATTTTAGGATAAAATATTAAGATCATCCTCATCACCATACCCTTATCATGCCTGTGGCAGGCACAGTTTTTTAACATTGTTAAGATCAACAATGTTAAAAAACAATAAGATCACAACATAAAGAAGTTCTATTCTAACTCACTACACTGCAAGCAGCCTTATTTGGCAGTGGAGAGACTAACTCTCATTCCTACAAATGATTCGGTAAAACTCCTAAAACCCTAAACTATAATTGTTGTGTCCCCCTACAATACTTGCAATGGCGGCCTTACCTTTCAGGAAGCCCTCCACTTTATCCTCTCGAAAGGTATTCCATTGCCAAATGATCCTTGTCAAAAAAGACCAGTAGTATGAGTCTCTCTGTGCCCTTATCTCCCTCAATTTATACGTATGATCCTTTCTCACCTAATACTCAGCCAGGGACAAACTTCCAAACAGAGGGGTACATTTGTACATCAGAGCCTTCATGTGTGGGCTGCCAATTCAATTGCAGTGGCGAAATAAAAACCTTTTAGTTCTAAGGGTTTCGTGAGTCGACAAAGTTTGAAGACCTTGTCTAGATGGAGTGAGACCCGCTCTATAGTCCCTGTCAGCCAAAGTCAAATACTATATTTATGCAGGCCTGTGTTTATGATACTTCGATATATCCCATAGGCTTCTGATCAGAGGGACTGAAAATCACCTTCGATATAACCGAGATTTCGAAATAAACGAGTTTCGATATATCAGGGCATCTTTCGTATTGATTAACATTGTGTCTGGCGGGGCCGGCGCTTAAACTTCGATATAAGCAGAATTTCGATATAAGCGAGTTCGATATACCGAAGTTCTACTGTATTATTTATACTTTGGGGACATGGAGGAGTGCGGGGTGGAGGGGAACCTGGTAGAGGATAGAAGGGAGTGGAGGATTAGAACCCGCAGACTCGACCCTGCCGCAGGCGGGAGGAGGGTGAGATGATGATGATGAAAGTCTTTTACGTGATGTTCGTCAGCTAAACTGTACATAAAAATAGCGGCAGCGTCTATGCTTAAAAACGACCAAAGTAAATTTTGGCGCATGCGCGTGTCGCTACCTTATGCCCGAAGTTTAAAAATCGAACGGAGTTGGTAAATATATAGCCTAAAACACGTCGATTTACAGGGCACTAGTGGTTTTTTTTAATTAATTTAATTTTTTTTATTAGATGGTGAAATGAATTTTCAGATATTTAGGGATTTGAGCATGTCCCTAAACTGAAATGTATCAGTGATTCAAATGTTTAGAATATGTCGTGAAAACATATGCAGCCCCTTATATACTGCTGCACCACGAAGTACAGGTGTCATGCAGAGCAAACGTGGTTGAGGAGTAATGCATTATTCGGCAAGTGCCACAGTGTTGCGCACCAGTCGGGCAACACGACTTAAAATTGACATGACCTAACTATAGCTACCTAAAACGTAAACGTAAAAAATTTTAAGTATGCTCAGTTTTACGTTTACGTCGTTTGCCCTAACTATTTTCGTATTCTTAACTACATAGCACGATACATAGCATAAAAGATTATGCGGGTAAACAGGCCCGGTATCGAGCATAAGTTATATGTTCGTCAGTTGAAAGTACAAAAAATCGTCTGCTACCAGCTACGCAATCATTTAGTACCATAATGGACAACTTTACCCCGCTAATACCCAAAATTCGTCGCATTAGTGTAGTATCTGCGCAGTCTCCGCATTAGAACTACACAGTGGACAAGGATCTAATGACCTTGTAGTTGAAGGGCCCTAAAACACAAACCAAGCCAAACCTGTCTCCATATCTTTTCCGCCCCCTATCTTGCCCGATAGAGGTCAACTCGCTAACTGTGCTCAACCATGTTGGCTTAGGTGTCGTGATTCCTTTTCTTGTGAGCCACCTTTCCAATCCCCTTCGCAATGCATTAGCAAATAATTAAAATTAATGCTGGAAAGTGATTTTAACATGCGTATAATATGCAACTTTAATAACTGCTTGCAAACTTTAGTTACAAGTATTTAGTAAGTGGTTCACAAGTAGCTAACAAAGATTTCCAGTCGACTCTAGCCTTTAAAATAATTCAACTTATGAACGTTAAAAGGAACATATCTGCGTTACATAGTGGCGTAACTTTCAGGAAAAGTACAGTAATTCAATTCTGCTAGTGGTGTGGAGAATGTCACTTGTACGTGAATGAACCCCTTCTATACAGAGCAACATACACATAACGCCATCATTTCGCGCCCCTTTCCCGTCTATGGCAGCTAGTGGCGGATCCAGGATTTTCGCCATGGGAAGGGGGAGCTAAATCTCGCATATATTATGCGAATAAGTTTATATGTGCAAGGGGGTTGCAACCCCAAAAACCCCATCCTGGATCCGCGCGTGATGGCAGTGTCGGGTATCCATTGGTCCTCCTGAAACCGAGAACTGTCGGGAGATCTATTGGACGGCAATTCTATACAGCCATTTAAAGTCTGTTTTTCGTCTATACAATTCCTCTCTTCGACGGCAGGGGGCCAGCTTCAACGCCTTGGGATTTGGGTTTATTTCACTTCATGTTAGAAGGGTTCTTTTCCATGAAGTGGCGGCATAGTACGCACCACACGGGATCATAGCATTACTTTTCATCCGACGGAATACACACTTAGTGGACTTTTTCTCGCCTGCAAGAAACTACTCGGATTGAACCTGCACGCATTGATGTAGGACTTAAGCACTCTCACTGCGCCATCGGAGGAGCCTGTGTAGCTACAAGGAGTCTATAAGGAGTACCAGCTCCGCCCCTTTCCCATTGACTTTTGTGTCATAGTTTTATACGGTGGCGCCCCAAGTGGATGGTTTGCTTCAACACAGATGCTACATGTATTTCAAGCTTCTTAAACATGCAATTATGCACTTTCTTTGATTGTTCTTAATAAATAATGTCAACTGCTTGCTGCTAATTTGAACATATAAATAAATTGCTCTGTTTCACATGTTTTTAATGGAAAAAATAATTTCTTTATATATACACTTACTACAAGACATTAAGACAGCAATGGAAAGAGGGGGTCTTAAGGTGAACATGAAGAAGACTGAGCACCTAGCTTTGAATTTTAGCGGCCAGGGGCAAGGAGGTGAGATTCGTTGTGGGGGAAAGGGAATTCCAGTGGTGCAAGAGTGTCTTTATATATGATCAGTTTTCCAGAGCAATGCAGAAATAGATTCTGACGTGGCCAATAGGATTAATGCAGGATAGCTGAAGTGGAGACAGGCAAGTGGGGTCCTGTGCGACCACTGGGTCCCAATACAGTCGAAGGGTAACGTTTACAGAACCGTCATCAGGCTCACTATGCTGATTGGCTCAGTGTTTGGCAGTCCGGAAGAACCATGAATGGCAAATGCAAGTGGCTGAGATGCGAATGCTATGCTACATGAGTGGGGTCTCACCATCTGGCAAATTAGAAATCATTACGTTAGAGGTAGCTTGGGGGTGAGACATTACGGAAAAGATGCGG
>JAAFCE010009125.1:2195144-2296878 GCA_013389805.1 Trigoniulus corallinus | reverse complement strand
GTGATATATATTTCCGACATGTTTACGTTAGAGGTAGCTTGGGGGTGGGAGACATCGCGGAAAAGATTAGGGAGAAGCAGTTGAGATGGTAGGATCATGGGAGATAGATGGTAGGATGGTAGATGAGGAGGAACGTATTAGGTCCATTATGTGTCTCCATGTGATTGGGGGCACCTGGGGTAAGGGAAGACCAAAACGGACGTGGGAGCAGGTGGTGCAGAGGGGCATGGAGACGTGCAGTATGGAGAGGGACTTGGTGGGGGATAGGCCAGAGTGGAGGATAAGAACGCGCAGACCCGACACCACCACAGGCGTGAAGAGTGTGAGATGATGATGAAGGTGATATATATACACCTGGAACCCGATAACTACTTTTAAATCATTCTAATTATTATTTATATAGTTGTAAATATGCAAGCTAATAATGTAAAGAAGTAGTTTCAGCAAACCATCTACTAGGTGGCGCTCTTTCGGTATGAGGACACGAAAAGGGCGGAGCTGTCACTCCTTGTATTAGACTCCTTGGTAGCTATTAGTAGATGAAAGAGTTTGCACCCTCCACTGACACGGGTGAATTAATTAAATGTGAGATAATCATAACCCGCTAATGTTCCCATCCCACGTCCATGCCATCTTGCACCATCATTTATCTCTCACCACCTGCTGACTATCATGCTCACCACCTCCAGTCGTCGTTTTCTGCCTGATGCTGCCACATTAATGGAAATACTGACCCTGCCATATGCGGGAAGTGTGTGTGTAAAGAATAAAAAGATGGGAAACGTTACAGCTTTGAATTGGTTTAGCTTTGTGGGTTGGGGAGTAAGCCAGGCAGTCATAACAGGACGAACCCTTAGGATGCTGCCCGCGGGAGATAAGGAGGTAGGTGAAGGACGAAGGAGAGCGTTAATTTGCAGCACCCAACCTTCTTTACCTCACTGGAACTGGTGTGTCCAACGCAACTTGGCTGCACTAAACGCAACTTGGCTGCACTAACGCAACTTGGCTGCACTAACGCAACTTGGCTGCACTACAATGATTAAATTCTGTGCATTTTCGCACTCTTTGAGAGGAAGCCAAATGCAAAGTTCACCCTGAACTACTTCTGGAGGAATTATTAGACGCCCCATGAGGCGACTAAAAGGGCTGACTTTTCTTGCCCCAGATAGGACAACACCACTGTCGTCTTTGTCTATGACGTGTTCTGGACATACCCATGTGTGCCCGGGGTAGAATAGGCACACTGCATACCTGCATGTCGTAAGAGGCGACTAAACGGGGTGCCTTTTTCTTGCCCCTGACTGGACAACACCACTATCGTCTTTGTCTACGATGTGTTCTGGACAGGACGATACCAACATCGTGGTTGTTTGATAGAGTTTGATTTGTTCTCGGTCAATGTAGGCTCCTCACTGAGGTGACCGTAAACAAACGCCTACCCACGTGTTTGCCATGCGTGGAGACCCACACCCCTGGGAAACGCGGATCCTGGAGGTTGAGGAGGCATATGCCCTGCGATGTCTCTTGGCCACTCCACACTGGTGAGGTGGCTGACAGACATCGGGGACTAGGGTTGCGATCCACAGCCTCCAAAACATCACTTTGGCCACAGCTACCAGGGAAAACGGGAGGCCAAGGCAGTAGCCCGGTCTTGGTCAATTGGCAGGGGGCGCATAAGTGGTTATGCCTCCTAGGGTGACTGTAAGTGGACTGGCAGTCACCCCAATGCCAATGGTCCAGTACTCGGGGATTATGCCACCCTAACGGTATACTGCCCGAGGAATCTCAGCGACCAGAATGGGCGTCCCCTCGTAGGGCTCCGTGGTGGGTAAGACCTGCGGGCAGTGAATGCATAATTATTAAAAAATATGGCAACTCTTAAACCGAGGCTGGGGGCCTCATCACACAAGCCCACCCCTCCCCCTTATTTAGTTTTATTGACTTGTGTTGAGCCGGAAGATGGCGGGCTCGGTCCCACCCAACTGAGTGGGCCAGCTGCCACTGAGCTGATGGAGACATGTCCTGCTCCAAAAAGAGGCCGCGTTCCCCCAGTAAGCCAACTGGATCAGGGAACGAACCTGTGGCGTCTATGGCATCGGCAACTGCCCTTAACAATAGGCAACGACCTCTTAGCCTTAAGGTGCAGGGTTCAACCACCGATGCACAGCATGTTCCTGCATCTAAGATTTTAGGTGCAGTCTAACAACCATCCACACATTCTTCCTATCCTCCCCAGTTTATTTCCATCTCTGGGGAGGATAGTGCAGCCTTGGGGAAGGCGTCGCCCTTCCTTATCGCCAAAGCCATCAAGGGCATTGCCGGCGATGTGACTTCAGTCAAGAAACTGCGCAATGGCACCTTGTTGGTGGAGGCATCCGCCCCTCACCAGATAGAGGCACTACTGAAACTGTGGAAGCTCGGTGATATCCCCGTTGTGGTCGAACCCCATCGCACCTTAAACACCAGTAGAGGTGTGGTGCAGTGCCCTGACCTACTTGGGGAATCAGATGAGCAGATAGTGGAGGAGCTCAGGGACCAGGGTGTGGTGGCTGTTCGCCGCACCTCGGTCCGACAGGATGGAGAATCCCGCCATCCTGACACCTTCGTGCTGACCTTTGGTAGGCCCAAGGTGCCGGAGTACATCATGGCTGGCTACCTCCACTTGCCTGTACGTGCCTTCATCCTGAGTCCCCTTCGATGCTTCAAGTGCCAGTGATATGGCCATGGACAGAATTCGTGTTCTGCCAAGGCCACGTGTGGCACTTGTGGACAGGGTGACCACTCCCCTGAGCCTTGTAAAAATGCACCTCTCTGCATAAACTGTAAGGGCAACCACCCCGGCTCTTCTCGGCATTGCCCTACTTGGCTGCAGGAACGCGCGATCCAGGAGCTGCGTGTCCAGATGGGTATCACTTTTCTGGATGCACGGCGGCTGCTAGCCTTGCTAGCCTTGCCAGGCAGCTGCTGTGTCCTCTGTCTGTACCCAGACGGACACCCTACCTCGGCTCCCCCTCTCATCCGTTTAACGCCCTCTCCAGCCCACGGGGTCCACGGGCTCCATGGGCAAGCATTGGCTGCCAGACGGACCCTGACCCCATTTCCATGGCTTCTTCCGGCTCCACCACCGCCTCTGGCCCATGCATAGGCCTTCCAATAATGGCGGTGCCAGCTTCTATGGACGCCCCAGATGCCACTCATCAAAGAGAGGCATCTCTCTGTCCCAGCCCAGCCAACCTCCTCCACGGAGGGGGTGGTGGGTGAGACAGGAGGAAAGAAAGCAGGGACACCCCCCCTGCTGTTGTGGGGCGGGTGTCCTTGGTTCGTCCATCCAAGCTCTCTGGCCAACGGTAGAGCGCACTGGGTGGTTTCATGCCCAAACTGCGGCAAGATGGGGATTCCTCCTTCGAGATGGAGGAGGACGAACCAATAGAAGGCATCCCTCCCTTTTCTGCAGTGGGACGGAGAAAAGGGAGGAATAGAAACAAGCCTCCTAAGTCCTCTTGATGGTAAATTTCCTACAATGGAACTTTTGAGTGTTTTCCCACAAGAGGGACCAGATCGCACTGCGGATCTCGAGGCACAACCCTGTCTGCATCTCCCTCCAGGAGATCCTGTGTCGCAGTGATACCCCCATTCCGTTACGGGGGTACACTGTATATGCAGACACCCGTGAGCAAGGAAGCCACCCTGTGGGAGGGGTGGCTATCCTTATCCGGAATGGGTGCATGCATGTGCCAGTAGCTTTGCAGACGCCACTGCAAGCAGTGACGGTCTCATTGCAACTGGATGTGCCCACCACTCTATGTTCCCTCTACATGCCTCCTGGGATTGATATCCCATGGGCAGACCTTGACTCCCTCAGTGCCCAGCTTCCTAGACCCTTCTTGACCCCCAAGGGCGACTTGTGGAACAATGGGTGTCACACAATGGCCTCATTGTTCTAAACACAGGCGCCTCCACACATGTCATGACTGCCACTGGTGGTCTCTCATGTATAGACCTATCCATCTGCTCTCCTGGGTTGGCACCAGGTTTGTAGTGGGAGGTCTTGTCAGACCCTTGTGGAAGTGATCGCTTCGCAGTCAAGATTAGCAGTGGAGACGGGGCATTACCCCAACACCCACCATGGTGGTGTCTGCCTCGGGCAGACTGGGAGGAGTTCGCCCATCGTATCTACTTTTGCCCACTGTGTGATTTTGATGGGGTCAACGACCTAGTGAGTCACTTCACAGAGGTGGTGGTCGCGGCGGCATTGGCATCCATCCCCCAGAGCTCATTTAACCCACCACGAGCATGGGTGCCATGGTGGATGGAGGATTGTCAAAGTGCAATTTGGGCTCGCCGACGAGCCCTTCGCTGCTTCCAATGTCGTCCTACCGCTGCCAATCGCATCGACTATCTCCAAGCCCGGGCATATGCATGACGGGTGATCAGGGAGGCCAAACGCTCCTGATGGTGTCAGTACGTCTCCTCACTCACCCATCACACGCCCTCCAAGAAAGTCTGGGAAACACTGAGGAAGATCCAAGGCAGATATTTACCATCATGTGGCTCCGGTCTCCTTTTATAAGGGAGACATTGCCTTCTGCCGTGTGAAGTGGCTGAGGAACTGGGAAGGTCGTTTGCAGCCGTCTCCAGTTCTCAGCACTACACAGCAACATTTCTAAACAAAAAGCCGGCTGCAGAACGCCATCCACTGAACTTCACTGGTGGTGTCGCCGAGGCGTATAACATTCCATTTACCCCTTGGGAGCTGCGGGCAGCTCTAGCAAGAGCCAGGGACACTGCCCCTGGTCCAGATAGCATCCACTATCAAATGCTATGACACCTACCAGAAAAAGGCGTTAGGTACCTCCTTGAGGTATTCAATGACATGTGGCGAAAGCATGAAGTCCCTGCAGGCTGGCGAGAGGCTACTATAATCCCACTCCAAAAATCCGGGAAAGATAGTAGCCTTCCAACGAATTATAGACCCATTTCATTGACGAGCTGTGTTTGCAAAGCCATGGAACGAATGGTTAATTTGTGCCTGGTGTAGTATCTGGAACGCACCACCTTCTTGCCGATGCCCAATGTGGCTTCCATGCTGGCAGGTCTTCGGTGGATCATCCGATCTCACTGGAGACTGCAGTACGTGATGCCTTTCTCCACAGACAGCACTTAGTGGCTGTCTTCTTTGATGTGGAGAAGGCATATGATACCACATGGCGCCATGGTATACTGGAGACATTGCACCAGTGGGGGTTCAGGGGTAATCTGCCCCTCTTCCTCCATAGATTTTTGTCGGAACGGACCTTCAGAGTGCATGTGGGTAACACCTCCTCCTCAGCCTTCCTGCAGGAGAATGGTGTCCCACAGGGGAGCGTCTTGAGTGTGACGCTCTTTGCTGTTGCAGTAAACGGCCTACCATCCTCCGTTCACCCCCCCCGGCAAAGTCGTCCCAATTTGTGGACGACTTCTCTATCAGGTACTGGGCTGCCATGATGCACAGCATTGAGCGCCAGCTTCAACTGGCAATAAACAGTGCCAATGAGTTTGCCACATCTCGTGGCTATAAGTTCTCCGCTGACAAAACTACTGTCATGCACTTCAGTCATAAGTGAGGGCTTCACCCTGAGCCTCAGCTTACCCTGGATGGCCGCCTCCTCCCTGTTGTAGAGGCAGCCTGATTTCTCGGTCTCCGTTTTGACAGCCGTCTGACATGGGTCCAACACTTGAAGGAGCTGAAGGCTAAGTGTCTTTGCTCCTTCATTATTCTGTGGTGTCTGCAGGGAACTGGTTTTGGGGTAGATTGAACGGTGATGCGTCAGCTCTACAGAACACTTGTTCGATCATGTCTGGATTATGGCTGCGGCGTGTATGGCCTGGCCGCTCCATCAAGTCTCCGGATGCTGGACAGTGTTCATCACGCTGGCATCTGGTTGTCTATTGGGGCGTTCCGCACAAGTGCAGTACTCAGCCGTTATTCTGAGGCTGGTGAACCACCACTGGCTGTGCGGCGGCAGTACTTGGCAGCGGCATACATTTTGTGGCTGAAAGGTCAGCCGCAGCACCCTACACACCCGGCCGTCTTTAGTAACACAATGAGGCAGCCATTCGACCGCTGCACGGGGGTTCCCCCTCCATTCGGTTTGTGGTGGATGGACGGTCTTACCGGCCTGGGTGTGACTCTGCCTAGGGTGCAGCCTGTACTGCCAGCCTCTGTGCCACCCTGGAAAGTGCCAGAGCCAAGTTTAGATTTAATGCTTGCAGCCTTACCCAAAACCAGTACCGATAGGTCAGTGTACCAACAAGAGTTTGGACGCCTCTCTTGGACCTATCAAGGCCATGTTTTTAATTACATGGATGGGTCGACGGATGGCTCCTCGGTGGGTTTATTGGTCTTTACAACTGGTCATCTCATAGGGGGCCGCCTGCCAGGCGTCACCAGTGTCCTCACTGCTGAACTCACAGCTCTGCACAGGGCACTGGAACTCATCCAAGTATTGAATGACCGACACTTTGTTGTTGCGACTGACTCCCTATGCTCCCTTCAGCTGTTGCACACCCTATATGGCAGACATGCCATTGTCCAGGGTGTGCACAGATTGTTGCCTGTGATTCGAAAGCAGGGCAAGACAGTGTTGTTTATGTGGGT
Organism: Trigoniulus corallinus; assembly: GCA_013389805.1. Lineage (NCBI taxonomy): Eukaryota > Metazoa > Arthropoda > Diplopoda > Spirobolida > Trigoniulidae > Trigoniulus > Trigoniulus corallinus. The sequence goes on along the minus strand of JAAFCE010009125.1, from coordinate 2,290,241 downwards.
CCCGGGGCATGTTGGCATCATGGGCAATGAAAGGGCGGATGCCCATGCCCGTCAGGTGGCCCACTTGCCAGATACACCTGACACTGCTGTTCCCTCCTTCGATGCTCTCCCGATGGTGTGGCAGGCCGTCCATGACCAATGGCGGTCCCAGTGGTTTGCAGAGACCACCAAGAAACTCTGCACACTGAAGGACACTCCAGAGCACTGGGTGTCCTCGTGCCACCAGTCACGGAGGGAGGAGGTTGTGCTTGCTCGGCTTCGGATCGGTCACACCTACATTTTACTGGGTGAGGACCAACCATGGTGTGAGTTCTGTTGGGAACCTCTCACAGTGGCACATATCTTTAGTCACTGTGAGAGATACCAAGAGCTTAGATGGCGACTGGGAGTCAGTCCAGAGCTCATCACTTCACTTGCGGATAACCCCCAGGCACTGGAGAGCTCACTGGTATTTGTGAAAGAGGCTGGCCTCTTGCAGTCAACCTTGCAGTCAACCCTGATGCCATTGGTCTGGTACTTGGGGATCATGCCACCTTTATGGTATCCTGCCTGAGCAACCTTGGCGAGCTGAATGGGCGTCCCCTTGTTGGGCTCTGTGGTTGGTGAGGACTGCAGGTAGCGAATTGTAAACACCCCAAAGCATGTTCCTGCATCTCAGGAGGTCTTACATGCAGTTAAAATCCACTTCCACTGCTTCTTCCTATCCTATCTGGTTCCTTTCTGTATCTCAGGAGGATGGTGCAGCTTTGGGGAAGGCGTCGGCCTTCCTTATTGCCAAAGCCATCAAGGGCGGTGCTGGTGACATGGCTTCAGTGAAGAAACTTCACAATGGCACCTTTTTGGTGGAGGCATCTGCCCCTCACCAGATTCAGGCATTGCTATAGATGTGGAAGCTTGGTGACTTCCGTGTTGGGGTCAAACCCCATCACACCCTAAACACCAGTAGAGGTGTGGTGTGGTGTCCCGACCTATGCGGGGAGTCAAAGGAGAACGTAGTGGAGGAGCTCAAGGACTAGGGTGTGGTGGCTGTCTACCACACCTTGGTTTGAAGGGATGGAGAATCCCACCGCTCTGATACCTTGGTGCTTACCTTCAGTAGGCCCAAGCTGCCAGAGTACATCAGAGCTTGCTACCCCTGCTTGCCAGTATTTCCTTTCATACAAGCCCCATTGGCCCCTTGGCCAAGGCCAAAATTTCTGTTCTGCCAGGCCATGTGTGCACTTGTGGGCTGGGAGAACATTCCCCCGAGCCATGTAAGACTTCACCTTGTTGCACTTACTGGAAAGCAAGTCACCCCGCCTCTTCTCGGGATTGCCCCACCCGGTTGCAGGAACGTGCAATTCAGGTTGTTGCGTGTCAAGAAGGGTATCAGTTTTCGAGATTCATGGTGGCTGCAAGCCTTGCGAGGGACGCCCAGTCGCGGCTTGTCCTATGCTGTTGCTGCAAAACAGCTGCTGTGTCATCTGTCTGCACCCAGACGGACATACTACCACAACTCCCCCCACTCATCCGTTTGTTGCCCACTCAGGCCCACAGGGTCCATGGGATTCCGATCTGTGCTAACATTGGCTGCCAGACGGATCCCGACCACATTTCAGTTTCTTCTTCTGGCTCCACCACTGCCTCAGTTGGATGCATGCTGTTCTGGATCCAGTTAATGAGTTGTGGAGTTAGCCATGCAGCCATAACAGGATGAACCCTTAGGAGGCTGCTCGTGGGTAATGAGGAGGTAGGTAGTGGACATAGGAGAGGGGAACTTTGTAGCACTCAACGTTCTTCCCCAACCACCCACGTTGGTACTAACGTGGGCTTGTTCTCCTTAACTTCAATGATCTCATGAGAACTGGTGTGTCCAAAGCAACTGGTATGCCCAATGCAACTCGGTGTGTCCAAAACAATTTGGTGTGTCCAACGCAACTTCGTGTCTCCCACACAATTAGGTGTATCCAATGCAACTAGGTGAGTCCAACGCAACTGGTGTGTCCAACGCAACTGGTGTGTCCAGTGCAACTTGGTGCGCCCTACGCAACTATGGCCCATTGTTGGGCTCTCCAATAGTGACGGTACCGGCCTCATTGGAGGCCACAGATGCCTCTCATGAATCCCCACCAGCCCTCTCCCTGGAGGTGGTGGTGGGTGATGTAGGAGGGAAGAAACTGGGGACACACACCCGCCCGCTCCTGCAGTTGGGCACGTGTCCGTGGTTCGTCAACCCAGGCTTTCTGGCCAATGGCAGAAAGCACTGGGTGGCAGCATGCCACGACTGGCGGCATGAGGACTCCCAGTGCACTGGAGTGTCCTTCAGTGTGCGGACCGCCATTGTTCATGGACGGCCCACTGCACCATCGGGAGAGCGTCAGAGGAGGGGAAAGTAGTGTCAGCTACATCTGGCAGGTGGGCAACCTGCCGGGCATGGGCATCAGCCCTCTCATTGCCCATGATGCCAACATGCCGCGGGACCCACATAAACAACACTGTCTTGCCCTGCTTGTGAATTGTGAGCAGTGACTTGCTATAGAGGGTGTGCAACAGCTGGATAGGGAGTCAGTCACAACCACAAAGTGTTGGTGATTCAAACGTTGGATGAGTTCCAATGCCCTGTGCAGAGCTGTGAGTTCTGCACTTTAGACATTAATGCCACCTGGAAGGCGCCCCCTAAGAGATGACCAGTCATAAAGACTGACCAACCCACAGAGGTACCATCCTTTGACCTATCCGTGTAAACAAAAACATGGCCCTGATAGGTCGGAGAGAGGCGTCCAAACTCTTGTTGGTACAATGATCTATCAGTACTGGCTTTGGGGAGGGCCATGAGGGTCAAATTAACACTTCGCTCTGGTATTGCCCAGGGTGGCACAGAGGTCGGCAGTACAGGCTGCACCCTAGGTAGAGTCACACCCAGACCAGTGATACCATCCATCCACCCTATGCGAAACGGAGGGGGAAACCCTGGCCAGCGGTTGAATGCCTGTCGCAGAGTGCAACTAAAAACTGCTGGGTGTGTAGGGTGCTGTGGCTGACCTTTCAGCCACAAAATATATGCAGCTGCCAAACACTGCCGCCGCACAGTCAGTGGCGGTTCACCAGACTCAGCGTAAAGGCTGAGCACTGGACTTGAGAATGCCCCAACGGACATCTGCATGCCAGCGTGATGTATACTGTCCAGCATCCGGAGAGTTGATGGAGCGCCCCCAGCATCCGGAGAGCCCCCACTGGTGCAAGGTCTCAAATATACCATGGCGCCATGTGATATCATATGCCTTCTCCACATCAAGGAAGACAGATACCAAGTGCTGTTGGTGGAGAAAGGCCTCACGTACTGGAGACTGCAATGTGATAAAATGATCCACCGGGAACGTGCCAGCACGGAAGCCACATTGGGCATTGGCTAGAAGGTGGTGCCGTTCTAGATACCACACCAGACGCCAGTTAACCATGCGTTCCATGGTTTTACACAGACAGCTCTTCAAAGATATGAGCCTGTAATTCGTGGGTAGGCTACTACCCTTTCCAGGTTTTGGGAGGGGAATGATGATAGCCTCCCGCCAGTCTGCAGGGATTTCGTGCTGCTGCCAAATATAATTAAAAACCTCAAGGAGGTAGGAAAGACCATTCTCATGTAGATGCCATAGCAATTGGTAGTGGATGTTATCAGGACCGGGGACAGTATCCTGGGCCCTTGCTAGAGCTGCCCACAGCTCCCAAGGGGTAAATGGGTCGTTATACCCTTCAGCAACACCACCAGAGAAGTTAATACGAAGGCGTTCTGCAGCTTCTTTTTGTTTGATGAAAGCTACAGTGTAGTTCTGGGAACTGGAAATGGCTGGAAACGTCCTTGCCAGCTCCTCAGCCACCTCACTAGGCAGAAGTAAATGTCTCCCTTGCGCAAGGCGACCGGAGCCGCAGGATTGTAAGTACCTTCCCTGAATTTTTCTCAGCTTTTCCCAGACATCTTTGGATGGCATGTGGTGGGTAAGCGAGGAGACATACTCACTCCATGAGGAGCGTTTGACCTCCTTGATTACCCATCGTGCATATGCCCGGGCTCTGAGTGAGGTGACACGATTCGCATCAGTTGAATGAGACTGGAAGAGGCGAAGGGAGCCCCTGTAGGCCCGAATTGCATTCCAACAGTCCTCCTTCCACCATGCCACCCGTGCTCGTGGAGCGTTACACAAGCTCTGGGAAACGGATGCCAATGCCGCCCTGACCTTCTATTCCTCCCTTTTTTCAGTCCCACAGCAGAAAAGGGAGGGGTGCCTACAATTGGGTCTTCCTCCTCCATCTCAAAGGAGGAATCCCCATCATGCCCCAGTTTGGGCATGCTGCCACTCAGTACTTTCTGAGGTTGGCCGAAGAGCCTGGGTGGACGAACCAAGGATATGCGCCCCACTGCGGGGGGCAGGGGGTGTCCCACGTTTCTTCCCTCCTCTCTCACCCACCACCACTCCTATGGATTGGGCCAGCTGGGCTGAGCCAGGAAGGGGGCTGCTCAAAGCAGATGCATCTGTTTGATGAGAGGCATCTGTTGCCTCCAAGGAGGCTCGGCCAGAGGCAGTGATGAAACCAGAAGAAACCTCTAGCATGGGGTCGGGATCCGTCTGGCAGCCAATGCTAGCACAGACCGGTATCCCATGGACCCTGTTGGCCTGAGTGGGCAAAAAACGGATGAGTGGGGGAGACAGATGACCCAGCAGCCACCTTTGCAGCACCTGCATAGGACAAGCCATGACTTGGCGTCCTTGGCAAGGTTAGCAGCTGCCGCACATCTTGAAAACTGATACCATTCTTGACACGCATCTCCTGGATGGCACCTTCCTGCAACCAGGTGGGGCAATCTCAAGAAGAGGCGGGGTGGTTTCCCTTACAGTTGGTGCAATAAGGTGCAGTCTTACAAGGGTCATGGGAATGGTCTCCCTGGTAGAACACTAAATCTGGCCATGACCATACCTTTGGCACTTCAAGCAGCGAAGGGGGCTCAGAAAGAAAGGTCGTACTGGCAAGCAGAGGTCGCCGACCCTGATGTATTATGGCAATTTGGGCCTATCAAAGGTCAGCACTAAGGTGTCAGAGGGGTGGGATTTTCCATCTCTTCGAACCAAGGTGCGGTGGACAGCCACCACACCCTGGTCCTTGAGCTCCTCCACTATATTCTCTTCTGACTCCCCACGTAGGTCGGGGCACCGCACCACACCTCTACTGGTGTTAAGGGTGCGATGGGGTTCGACCAAATGGGGAAACGAGTTTCTGCATTTTAAGCAATGCCTCAATCTGGTGAGAGGCAGATGCCTCCACCAACAAGGTGCCATTGCGAAGCTTCTTGACCGAAGTCACGTCACCAGCAACGCCCTTAATGGCTTTGGCGATAAGGAAGGGCGACGCCTTCCCCTAAGGCCTCCTTAGATGCAGGGACATGCTTTGCATTGGCGGTGGAGCCCTGCCCCTTAAGGCTGAGAGGTCGTTGCCTCTTGTTAAGGGCAGGTGCCGATGCAGTAGAAGGCACAGAATCGTTCCATGGTCCAGACGGCTTACTGGGGGAACGTGGCCTCTTGCTTGGAGCACTACTCGTTTCCACAGGCTTAGTGGCAGTCGGCCCACTCAGTTGGGTGGAACCGAGGCCATCGTCTTCAGGCTCAACACAAGAGCAAGTCCCACACAGAAAAGAAGAAGAATACAAAGGGGTATATTTATTTGATGAGGCCCCCCAACCCTTTCCTTTTGAGTTGCCATAATTTGATTAAATTATGAAATTCACTGCCCGCAGTCCTCACCCACCACGGAGCACAACAAGGGGACGCCCAATCGGGTCGCCAAGGGTGCTCGGACAGGATACCATTAGGGTGGCATAATCCCCGAGTACCAGACCAACAGCATCGGGGTTGACTGCTGGTCCACTCACAGTAACCCTGGGCTGCATATAAATATGCGCCCCCCCGCCGCCTGACCACCTGTCAGGTGACCAAGGGTGCACATACATGCCCTCCTGGCCTTTGACCAACACCAGGTTTCCACCTTGGCCTTCCGTTTTCCCTGGAAGCTGTGGCCAAAGTGCAGTATTGGAGACTATAGGCCGCAACCAAAGCTCTGGATGGCTGTGAGCCAAGTCACAAGTGTGAAATGGCCCAGAGACATCGCAGGGCATATGCCTCCTCAATCACCAGGATCCGCTTTTCCCAGGGGTACGGGTTTCCATGCACGGTCAACGTGGGTAGGCGTTTTTTTAACGTCACCTCTGTGAGGAGCCTACACCAACTGCAAACACCTCAAACCACAACTGTCAATCCAGGTGAAGAAAAGACGGCCGTGTGAATCCACGATGGTGGTTTCATCCAGTCTACATCTCCTGAACGTCATGTGCCTATTCTACCCCATACACATGGGGGATTTGGTCTGCAGGAGCATTTTTATTTCACTCCTTCCCTCTGCACATCCAGGGGCTGACTAATTCGCCGTTCCCCAAACGCGCTGCGGGAGTTCCCCTATCCGCCACCCTGGGGACGCGCCATAGGATGGTGAGGAAGGCACTGGCATCCGTCCCCCAGAACTTATGTAACCCACCACAAACACGGGTGCCATGGTAGAAGGACGACTGTTGGAGTAAAATTCGGGCCCATGGGGGCACCCTTCGCAACTTCCGGTCTCGTCCAACTGACGCCAATCCTGTCAGCTATCACCAGGCTGGGCGTATGCCCAGGTTCCATGTTCCTCATGGAGTATGTCTCCTTGCTTACCCACCACACACCATGCAACAATCTCTGGGAAAAGCTGAGGAAATTCCACGGAAGGTACTTACCCTCCTATGGCTCTGGTCTCCTTGTGCAAGAGAGACATTTACTTCTGCCATGTGAGGTGGCTGGTGAGCTGGCAAAGACATTTGCAGCCATCTCCAGTTCCCAGCACTACACAGCAGCTTTCATTAAACAAAAAGAAGCTGCAGAACGCCTTTCAATTAACTTCTCTGGTGGTGTTGCTGAGGGGTATAACGACCCGTTTAACCCTTTGGAGTTGTAGGCAGCTCTAGGAAGAGCCTGGTATACTGCCCCAGCCCTGATAACATCCATTACCAATTGCTATGGCATCCACCTCAAGAGGGTATTTGCTACCTCCTTGCAGTTTTTAAATATATTTGGCGGCAGCATGAAATCTCTGCAGGCCTGTGGGAGGCTATCCTCATTCTCCTCCCAAACCTGGAAAGGATAGTTGCCTCCTGACGAATTATGGGCCCATATCGTTGATGAGCTGTCTGTGTAAAACCATGGAGCACATGGTTAATAGCGTCTGGTGTGGTATCTAGAACAGCACCATGGTCTTGCCAATGCCCAATGTGGTTTCCATGCTGGCAGGTCTCCAGTGGATCATTTCATCTCACTGGAGACTGCAGTACGTGAGGCGTTTCTTGACAGACAGCACTTGGTGGCTGTCTTCTTTAATGTGGAGAAGGCATATTATACTACATGGCCACATGGTATATTTGAGAACTTGCACCAGTGGGGGCTCAAGGGTAATTTGCCCCTCTTCCTCCATAGCTTTTTGTACAACTGGACCGTCAGAGTGTGTGTAACATGTACTCCTTGGCTTTTCTGCAGGAGAATGGTGTCCCACAGTGGAGCATCCTCAGTGTGACACTCTTTGCCATTGCAGTGAACGGTTTTCCCTCTTCCATTTACCTCCCGGTACAGTCGTCCCTTTTTGTGGACGACTTTTACATCCGGTACAGGGCTGCACACTGCACAACACAATGCATGGTATTAAGCATCAGCTGCAACTGGCACTCAATAGTGCCAATGAGTTTGCCAACTCACGCAGCTATTATTTCTCCCCTTAGAAAACAACAGTCATGAACTTCTGTCATAAGTGAGGGCTTCACCCTTAGCCTCAGCTTACCCTGAAAGGCCGCCTCCTCCTCCCAATTGTAGATTCAGCCTGGTCTCTTTGTCTCCGTTTTGACAGCCGTCTGACTTGCGTCCCACACTTCAAGGAGCTGAAGGTTATGTGCCTTTGCTCCCTGAATATTCTGCAGTGCCTGCAGGGAACTGGTTTTGGGGCAGATCAAATGTTGATGGTTGGGCTCTACCGATCACTCATTCAATCGCATCTCGACTATTGCTATGGCGTGAATGGCCTGTGCTTTGCAGGTGCATATATTTTGCAGGTGAAAGGTCAGCTGCAGCACCCTACACAACCAGCTGTTTTTTTCACACTCAGCATGGTCATTCGAATGTCGGACAGAGGTTCCCCTTCCATTTGGCATGTGGTGGATGGATGGTCTCCCTGGCCTTAGTGTGAATCTGCCTATGATGCAGCCTGTACTGGGGCCTCTGTGTCGCCCTGGACAGTATCAGAGCCAAGTTTTATTTGGATTGTGGAGATCAGGTATTGTGGAAACACCTATCTCCACTTGTAATTACAATATACTTACCTTCAGTAACACAGTACTAACACTTTGTGGACACCCCACAACTATACAAAATGTATATGATGCAAATGCACAAAATTGCATGTGCTCCAACAGCACTTGCTGTATGAACGCACATGATATTTAAATTATAAAAACACACAGAAACATTGCACGTTTCTGCTAACACAATTTTAAATTTAAATTCAAATTTAAAAGAAACAGAACAAACAAAAAAAATCTTAAAAAGTCAAATATTCAAAAAGAAAGAAAAAACAACAACAGAGTTCCTCAACCATCACTCTCAGAGAGAGGTCGCAAATTTCTCTGCTCCTTAACCAAAACTACACAAACTACTTTATCTTATGTTATTTATTGTAACCTCGTTATTTATTGATTGGACAGTAATTCGTTTTGCTGGAATATAAAAGTTACTCATTTATTGGTTCATCTTGAAGTATTTTATCAATGAATGGAGTCAAATTCAACAAATATTAAAATTCATATAATGTTGTAAATCAACATTCATAGTGGAATTCCAACACCAAAATAGCTGCCTTTGCCACAGGATACTCACAGCCTTCCCGAAAGCCAGTACGTATTGGTCAGTGTATCAACAAGAGTTTGGACGCCTCTCTGTGACCTATTGGGGCCATGTTTTTGGTTGCAAGGATGGGTCGATGAATGGTTGGTCAGTCTTTACAACTGGTCATCTCATAGGGGGCCACCTTCCAGGCATCGCCAGTATCTTGAACCACCGACACTTTGTGGTTGCGACTAGCTCCCTATCCTCCCTTCAGCTGTTGCACACCCTTTATAGCAAACATACCATCAACTAGGGTGTTCAAAGTTTGCTGCTCATGACTCGTCAGTAGGGTAAAACAGTGTTGTTTATGTGGGTCCCAGGGCATGTTGCATCATGGACAATGAGAGGGCAGATGCCCATGCCCGTCAGGTGGCCCACCTGCCACATGTACCAAAAACTACTCTTCCCTCTTATGACGCACTCCCAATGGTGTGGTGGGCCGTCCATGAACAATGAAGGTCCCAGTGGCCTAGATGGCCCCAACAAAGTCCACACACTGAAGGACACTCCAGTGCAGTGGGTGTCATTGTTCTGCCAGTCACAGAGGGAGGAGGTTGTTCTTGCTCAGCTGTGAATTGGTCACACATGCCTCACCCACTCCTACATACTATGGGGTGAGGATCAACTTTGGTGTGACTGCTGTCGGGAGCCTCTCCCAGTGGCACACATCTTTAGTCACTGTGAGAGATACCGTGAACTTAAATGCTGACTAGGGGCAGTCCAGAGCTCTCTACCTTACTTGGGGATAACCCCCAGGGAGTTGAGAACTCACTTGTATTTGTGAAAGAGGCTGACCTCTTTAAAGAAGGCCATTGGCTAACATTTTGGAATGTCTCCCTAGCCATGTAATCTCTGTAGTCTATAAAGTGCACCAGACATCTATTAGGATCTTATCAGGGCCTACTGGCCTTGGGTACTAGCCTGGAGCTTAGGAGGCTATGGTAGTATTCTTCCCACCTTTTAATTACCTCTGCTGGTTGGAACATGACCCTAACATTGGTATTCTTGACCGATATGGTCATGGTAACACCCTTACCAGTTTTATCCCTGGTCCTGGCCAGTCAAAAAACTTCTTTCTCTCCTTCCCTTGTCCCAATGGCCCCATGCCCCTCCTGGCGTTTTTCCTTGCCTGAGCATAGTCTGACTTTTTAACCTGATCCCATATTTCCCACCATTTATGGAAATCAGCCTTCTTTAATTTGATTGCAACTTCCATCTACTCATTCCACCACCATGACTGCTTACCCTGAGAAGTACCTCCTACTCTACCCATGCCAAACAGTGCCTCTCCATATCTCCTAATTTTCCTAGCAACCCTGTCCTACATGGCATTAGCTGACCCATCCCAATCGACATGGATGATAGTGTCCTGCCTGGATTCATCTGCCTTGGTGGGCAACTTCCACCACCTAATGACTGATTCTTCTTTCCAGGTATGTTTCCTACTTACCCCCTTCATTAGTATTTCTATCATGAGTAGCTTATAGCCACTTTCCTTGTGAAAATCGGTATTGTCCAGCAAACTTGGATCTCTGCCCTATGCTGTTCCCTAACCATGAAATAGTCTATTTGGGACCTCCCCTGTGGCGCCTGGAAAGTGAACTCTTCAGAGTGCGTGTGGGTAACACCTACTCCTCCACCTTTCTGCAGGAGAATGGTGTCCTACAGGGGAGCATCCTCAGTGTGACGCTCTTTGCTGTTGCGGTGAATGGTTTTCCCTCCTTCATTCACCCCTGGTACAGTCGTCCCTATTTGTGGCCCTACCCTATTTGTGGTTCTACTTTTCTTCTATCCGGTACCGGGCTGCAACAATGCATGGCATTGAGAGTCAGCTGCAACTGGCACTCAATAGTGCCAATGAGTTCACCAACTCACATGGCTATAAGGTCTCCCCTGAGAAAACAATCCTGGTTTCTTGGTCTGCGTTTTGACAGCCGTCCAGCATTGGTCCCACACTTGAAGGAGCAGAAGGCTAAGTGCCTCTCCTCCCTAAATGTTCTGCGGTGCTTGCAGGGAAATGGTTTTGGGCAGATCGAACAGTGATCCTTCGACTATACCGATTACTCGTTCGATCATATCCCTCCTATGGCTGTGGCATGTATGGCCTGGCCGCTCCATCTACTCTTTGGTTGCTCGACAGTGTACATCATGCTGGCATCTGGATGTCCATTGGGGCATTCTGCACAAGTCCAGTACTGCACCTTTATGCTTAGTCTGGTGAACTGCCACTGACTGTGTGGCGGCAGTGCTTGACAGCTGCATATATTTTGTGGCTGAAAGGTCAGCCACAGCACCCTACACACCCAGGCATGTTTAGTCAAACTCTGCGGCGGCCATTTGACCGCCAGACAGGGGTTACCCCTCCATCAGGCATGCAGTGGATGGATGGTCTCACTGGCCTGGGTGTGACTCTGCCTAGGGTGCAGCCTGTACTGCCGGCCTCTGTGCCACGTTGGACAGTACCAGAGCCAAGTTTTAATTGGACACTCACCACCCTCCTCAAAGCCTGTACTGATAGATCAGTGTACCAACAAGAGTTTGGACGCTTCTCTCCGACCTATCAGGGCCATGTTTTTGTTTACACGGATGGGTCGAAGGATGGTACCTCTTTGGGTTGGTCAGTCTTTACGACTGGTCATCCCTTAGGGGGCCGCCTTCCAGGTGTCACCAGTGTCTAAACTGCAGAGCTCACAGCTCTGCACAGGGCACTGGTACTCATCCAATTTTTGAATCACCAACACTTTGTGGTTGCAACTGACTCCCTATCCTCCCTTAAGCTGTTGCACACCCTTTATAGCAGGCATTCCATCATCCAGGGTGTGCACCGTTCGCTACTCACAATTTACCAGCAGGGCAAGACAGTGTTGTTTATGTGGATCCTGGGGCATGTTGGCATCATGGGCAATGAGAGGGCAGATGCCCATGCCCGTCAGGTGGTCCACCTGCCAGATGTACCTGACACTACTGCCCCTTCCTCTGATGCTCTCCCCATGAATAATGGCAGTCCCAGTGGTTTGCAGACACCACCAACAAACTCCGAACACTGAATGACATCGTGCCGCCAGTCACGGAGAAAGGACGTTGTGCTTGCTCGGCTGCGAATCGGTCACACGTTTCTCACCCACTCCTACATACTATGCGGTGAGGATGAACTGTGGTGTGTGACTGCTGTTGGGAGCCTTTAACAGTGGCACACATCTTTAGTTACTGTGAGAGATACCGTGAACTTAAATACTGACTGGGGGTCGGTGCAGAGCTCTCTTCCTAACTTGGGGATGATCCCCAGGGAGTTGAGAACTCACTTGTATTTGTGAAAGAGGCGAAATTTTTTTTTTCTACATGCAAAGTTTTTTTTCCCTCGTTTGCAATCAAGTGTCATCAAGTGTGCCTGGTATCGGGAACGCGACTTTGCCGGCACAAATTTTTTTTTCTCATTAATTGTCTTGTGGAGTGACCAACAGTAGCGGGATCGCCTCCACGTTGGTCTGTCTTTCAGCTAATAATTTTTTTTGTGTGTGCATATCGGTTAGTGCATTTTCGGTCAGGGTGTTGTGTTGTGCGCGTGTGTGACCCCTCATTTAGGTGGCCAAAATGGCAGAAGGTGCTATGCCGATCAACAGCATTACTGTATCCCCTGTGCCGTGCTTGCCTGACTTCAATTCCACCGACCCTGAAATGTGGTTTGCCATAGTGGAAGCCATATTCATGGAGTCTCGGATAGTGGAACCCCTGAAACAATATAACATGGTGGTCTGTGCACTCCCAACTAAGGTCGCCTTAGAGGTCAGGGACATTATCATGTTGCCTGTTGACAATGACTCCTACCCCAGGCTCAGGCATGAGCTCATCAAGAGGCTCACCTCGTCCCAGGACGAGAAGATGTGACTTCTCCTGGAGTCTGTTGTGATGGGTGATGAAAAACCCTCACAATACCTCCAGCGTCTTCAAGCCCTGGCTGGCTCTAGTGTCCCTGAACAACTGCTTCGTTCCCTGTGGATGCAGGGGTTACCTGACAGCCTCAAGCCTATGATGGCTACCCAGAGCTCCCAACCCCTTACTACTGCTGCAGAACTGGCTGATGCTGTATTTGCACTGCTCCCATCAAGCAGTGCACCAGCAGCTCAGCCCACAGCCCACCCAGATGACAGCCCTAATGCTCAACTTGCAGCACAACTGCAACAGCTGACGTTAGAGCTGATCAAGGTTAAGCAGCAGCTTGCTGCATTAAGTGAGGTGTCAGCAGTTTCTGGGAGAACCAGGCCCTGCTCACATTCGCAGTCCTAAGCCCGCTCCTGCTGCACAGACCGACGACCACCAGGTATGTGCTGGTACCATTGGTGGTTCAAGAAGGCAGCCACCAAGTGTCCCCACCCTTGTGACTGGGGGTCGGGAAATGGTCTGGGCAGTCGTTAATGGTGGCTGACGATGCCCACCCACCCAAATCCTGCCATCTCTTCATTTGGGACAGGACCTCCAAAACGCGCTTCCTGGCAGACACTGGAGCCGATTTGTGTGTGTTCCCCCAGACTCTCCTCAAAGGCACCCACCAACAATCATGTTATGTGTCGGCTGCAGTGAACAACACACCGATAGCCACCTATGGAATGGTGACCATGGCATTGAACCTAGGACTCCGTCTGGACTTTACTTGGAGATTCGTCATCGCTGACGTCTCCAAGCTGATCCTAGGTGCTGACTTCCTCTCACACTATGCACTCTTACCAGACCTGAAAAATGGCCAGCTCCTGAACTCAACTCAGATGACTCAGTGAAGACAGCTGGCTGTGTGTGAGGAGCTCAGTGTCAGGGCAATCAATGGATTATCACCATTCCACTAGCTATTGGCCGAGTTTCCAACGATCACCAGGCCAAATGGTGTGTAGCTCCCGGTGCAGCACAACACAAGGCACCACATCGTTACCAAACCAGGACCACCAGTGTCACAGAAGCCATGGCGACTCACCCCAGAAAAGCTTCAGATAGCCAAGCAGGAGTTTGAGGCCATGGTGTGCCTGGGTCTTGCAAGGCCATCTGACAGCTCCTGGGCTTCTCTGCTACACTTGGTCCCAAAGAAAGACAACACCTGGAGAGGCTGTGGTGACTACTGCAGCCTGAATGGCGTCACAGAGCCAGACGTCTACCCTGTGTGCCACATTCAGGACTTTGCCCAGGCCCTCCATGGCAAAACTATATTTTTGACGATCGATGTGGTGCGCACGTTCAACCAAATACCAGTGGCTGAGAATGACATCCCCAAAACGGCCATAACTACACCGTTTGGGTTATTTGAGTTCCCCTTCATGACTTTCGGGCTACTTAATGCCATGCAAACGTTCCAGCGTTTCATGGACGAAGTGTTGCGCAGCCTCAACTTCATCTATACCTACATCGATGACCTGCTCTTAGGGTCAACATCGACCGAGGAGCACCTGGTGCACCTGAAGATACTCTTTCAGCGACTGGCTGCCCATGGGATTGTAATCAACCCCAGCAAGTGCATGTTTGGGCAGCCAGAGGTGAAGTTCCTCGGTTGCTCGGTGTCAGGTGAAGGTACCAAGCCCCTCCTTGAAAAGGTGGATGCCATTCAAGCATTCCCCTGCCCAGCCCTGCCAAACTACTGTGACTAACATTATCCTGCTACTAATTCTCTTGAACTGAAGTGATCCCCTGCTGCAATTCCCTACTCAAAATGATGCCTACCCCATTTCTTCCCCCTTCACTACCAGTATAGGTCAGTTTGTAACTCTCCCCCAGGACCTGTGATCTATTCCCCTTCCACTTTGTTTCCTGAAGGAATGCAATACTAATCTTTTGATGTTTGAGGAGATTTTCCTGAGAGGGCTCCCCACATTCCAAGTTCCTAGCCTTAATCTAGCCCCTAATTTCAGTGGGATTTGCAGTGGGACTTCCCGAACTTGCAGTAATACAGGACGGGCTACCATGGTGGGGTGCTGTAATACCCCACAGGACACGTATTGTAATTGCCAGCTATATTTATTCTAACGGATTCTGAATGTTTAAAAATATTTGGGGTGCAAAGTAGTAAAGTACTATTGCAAAAGTAGTACAGTATGTTAGCTCTGTTAAACGCCCGTGAGCAGTGTCAGGCCAGGCACACTAATCCAAACCGTCTCATGGCAGTCTTATGTGCTCTGTGGTTGTCAATGAGTTTTGTCTGCTAGACGTCTTGTTTCAGTGAGTGGCTACCCATTGATTTTCATTGCCCAGGCTGAGCTCATCAGACTGTCTTGAGACAGACCAGCCTTATCAAGTGAAAAGTCAGAAATCATTGGCTATGACTATTGCATACAGCAGGACGATGTGCGTCAGCCATGTCTATCTGAACCCATCATCGACCTATTTGAAAACACTTGAAATGTGACTCTCTCTGTCTGTCTCTCTCTCTCCGTCTCCCTGTCTGTCTCTCTATCTGTCTCTCTCTCCCTGTGTCTCTCTATCTGTCTCTCTCTCTCCCTGTCTGTCTCTATCTATCTCCCCGTCTGTCTCGCTCTCTCTTTCTGTCTCTATCTGTCACTCTCTCTCTTTCTGTCTCTCTGTGTCTGTCTCTCCCTGTCTGTCGTTGTTGTTTGTTGGTGTTTTAGGGCCCTTCAACTACAAAGGTCATTAGAACCCCGTCCACAGCATAGTTCTTATGCAGACACTACACTAATGCGACGATTTTTTTGGTATTAGTAGTACCTAGCTTTCCCAAGCGGCCATTCATGTCAGTACTAGCTGGGGTTGCGCTGCTTAACTTCAGTGATCAGACAAGAACTGGTGTGTCCAACGAAATTTGCCGCCCCCCTCTGTCTCTCTCTCTCTGTCTCTCTCTATGTCTCTCTCTCTGTCTCTCTCTGTCTCTCTCTCTGTGTCTCTCTCTCTGTCTCTCTCTCTGTCTCTCTCTGTCTCTTTCTCTGTCTCTCTCTGTCTCTCACTCTCTCTCTCTCTCTCTGTCTGTCTGTATCTGTCTCATTCTGTTTGTGTCTGTCTCTCTATCGGTCTCTCTCCCCCTCTCTCAGTCCCTCTCTGTCGGTCTCTCTCCCCCTCTCTCAGTCCCTCTCTATCGGTCTTTCTCTCTATCTCTCTATCGGTCTCTCTCTCTATCGGTCTCTCTGTCTTTCTCCCTATCGGTCTCTCTCTGTGTCTGTCCCTCTCTCTTTTTCTGTGTGTGAATTGAAACCATGTTTCTGATCGTAAATAAGTACAGTAAAACCCCGCTATAACGAATTTGTAGGGGATTGCGATCACATTCGTTATAGCCAGGAATTCGTTACAACCAGGAAAGCTGTTTTTAACCCCAGATAGCTAACCAGTAGTCTGTGATACTACCCCAAATATCAAGAAATTGTGGTTTTGGTAGTTCTGCAAAACATTTGGTTTCTAACCATTGTCTACCTTCGTATTTACCCCAATGAAACATTTCTGCATGTTTTGCTTACTATTTTAATGCCCGTTGATTTAGTTTTCTTACAGTTGGTATTCTCCCAGACTACTGGTTAGCTGTAATGACTGCCCTTAAGTATTGAAGGGCAGTCAATTCTTGAGGAGCACAGGTTATTAGGTGTTGGAAAAAAATTGAATTCATGTAGGAAGTAGATAGGCAAGTAGACTGGGATTTGGAAGAGACAGCTGATGCAGTGTGGGTCAGGTTTGCCAGAAAAATTAGAAAATTTGGGGAAGCCATTTTAGGTGAGGCTAGAGTAGAAGGTACACTCCAGGGCAGGCAGACATAGTGGTGGAATAATGCAATAGAGGCAGCCACCAAAAAATAAAAGGCTGCAGCATTCCATAGGTGGATGGAGATAGGAGACTATGATTCTAAAATATGCTACAGGCAGACCAAGGCCACAGCTCGGAGGACAATTTCTTTGGTCATACACCAGTAGTATGAGGTCCTCTATGATAGAGAAAAAGGGGAAATGAAGGAAGAATGTAGCCTGGCAAAGACCAGGGATAGGGCGATTAAAGATTTACCCTGAGACATAACAGTGAAGGATAGAAAAGGTAAAGGAGTGGGGAGAATATTTCTCCAGTCTAATTCCTGCATATGGTAATGGTGGGTTGAATGGGGGATCATGGGGGAGATAGGCAGGTGTGTAGGGCTAGAACCTGCATACCCGACCCTGCCACAGGCGGGATAAGAGTATGGTGGCGATGACGATGATGAGAAAATGAACGTTTCTAATATCATCAGCCATTTGTGCATTCTGCCGTAGTAAAATAAAAAGTATGACAACGCATTCCTGTAAGTGGTGTTCAATTCAATATGTGGTGACCATTGAGTGGAAGTTTGTGTTAAATCCATAAATAAAAATTATTTATAAGGTCCATCATTCGTTATATCCAACCAAATTATACAAACTTTCATAAGTTTTCATCGTTTTTACCAGGAAATTCGTTATATCCAATTCATTACATCCGATATTTTTAATATACAAACTCCTATCCTTTTGCCGGGACCTTGGAAACCATTTGTAACATCCAGGAATTCGTTACACCCGAGATCGTTATAGCGGGGTTTTTACTGTATTCATACATACGATTTAATACAACCCGCCGCGGTGGCATAGTGGTTAGAACAACTGCGTCAGTAGTTCTAGGTACTGGACCGTGGTGGGTTGGTTTCTTTAGCGCGAGAGAGAAGCTGCGAGTGTGCCTTCTTTCGGATGAGAAGTAAAACCGAGGTCCCGTGTCGTCGGTAGCATTCCCCAACGAACACTAGACCGACGATAAATAAGCGTAGGGGTGCAGCTTTGTCCGGCAACCGGCAGCAGAAAAAACTATGACCAATATATCGCCCTGTGTCCATTCAGAGGGACAAATGGTTACCCGGCCCTGCCATAGGCGGGAAAAGGGTTAGGAGTTGCTAGTTGCTTGTAAATACAATTTAAAGCAGTTCATTGCCAATTTGGAATTTAGTCCATTACGCTGAGTTTAATTTCTCATAGCTTCACAATGGTAAAGTTACATGGAGTAGAGGAAGGCGAATGAAACAATCTTCGTAGTAGTAGTAGTGCTAATGAAATTGTCGTACGAGGCTCAACGCTGATTGGTCGCCTCTTTCGTCACCTTGTTTATGAATTGGAAATGATTTATTTGCTGTAATTCAATGAAATAGAGAAACGATTAAGCCCATTTCGATAGGGAGAGAGACAGGGCGTGATGTTGATTTGTATGAATCGACTCCACTACATGACGTTCAGTAGGTCTGATCTAACCTTTGAAAAGAAAGTTGACGCTGTCTGCAGTGGCAAAGATATGAACACATTACAATTCTGTACACTCTTCAGTTGAGTATAGCGCGTCGTGTTAACTACCTCACCAAAGTGGTGTCGTTATTTTCAACCTGTATTTCTACTTGTAATAAGTTATTAACTTGATAGAAGAATTGAATAACTACAACAAAAATACCTATACCTATATATATTTTAAGGTTTTTGTCTTTTTATTTCCTTGATTTCTTGAAGCTGAAGTGTTGAATTTGAAATTGATCCGTTATAGGTCATAGCATAGTTGCGAAGTGGAGCATCCCAGAACGATGCTGAATTTTGCTGGATTTTCTTTGAATTAATCCATATTTCTTTTTTTTTCTTCCCACCATTAGATTGTGATTTCTTATCGAACCCAATCGACAAAAGTTTGCAATTTCAATCCAAAGTATTGGATAAAGTCAATTTTTAATCGGCAGAGTAGTGTTCGAATTCGAATCGTGCTTAAGCCATTTTGATTGTGTTCTGGAATAATGATTGAAGAAATCGGTAAGTGACACGTAATTTATGAATTGCTTACAATACCCGAAAGTCTCTGTCGTATATTCTGCACTTCAGCATGTTGGGGATCGATTATGTGAAACAGAAGTATGAAGCTGATACTTCTGCTTATAGCCCGAAATCAGCGTGAACATCAGATTGGAACATGAGAAATTTCTTGTTACGATTTTATCATACACTATGTAGTCTCGGTGACTCAGTAAGTAGGGTACTTAGTGAGTTTATGGATCACTCGGCCACTGCTCTACGCATGAAAAATATTAGGAATAATAGCATAGGGAATGAAAATTTGATTATTCTTGTTGACTATGCTTCATTTATTAGTATTGAAAGGGATTTGATGGAAAAATACCAAACGACGTAAATAGATAGGCCTATCATAAACTTACAAAGATACTGGTTCTATTCGGTTTCACTTGCGAAATGTTTTATTTGTTATGGGTCCAAAAAAAGGCTTCAGCATTTTTCTTTTACCCAATGCTTTCTCGCAAGAAATCTGTAGCACCATGTAACACAAAATCCTAGGCTACGAGAATAACTTTTGAAATGTTTTATTTCCTTCAAAAAAATCTCAAAAACGTTTCTGTCGAATGGGAGAGTGACCTCGTTTGATTTAAAATAGATAACACATGGCATGCGTCTTGCCAACAAAACAGCATGTAGTTCATTGTGTGCTCTACACTCAAGATGCCTACCATGCGAGCAGAGATCATTTTAGTCGTAGACTTGGGGGCACTGTTAAAAGAAGGGAGTTACTATACTGACGATGCACTCCTGTCACCCTACACTAGTTTACATGCGCCAACGCAATCGTTCGTAATGGGTTGAGGGCCAGTTTTGGTAGCTCAATTGGCAGCGTTCGTACCATGCAACCACATTACTACAAGTTCATTTCCCAACTAGAGTCAATTACCTTAGCTTGGTGGCGGGGGGGGGGGACTTATTGCGTTGGACACACCAGTTTTCATCTGATCACTGAAGTTAAGGAACGCAACCCCAGCTAGTACTGACATGGATGGCCGCTTGGGAAACCCGGTTGAAGATCCCTGAAACACCAACGAACGAAAAAAATCGAGCTCGGTGGTTTAGCGATTACCGCACTTGCAACGTCCACAGCTGCAGCATCGATCCTAGGCAAGGCAGGTAGCTTCTTTAGGGCGGAAGGGCCAAACTCCGCCTTCTGTAGGATGTCACTTGCCCTTAAAAAAAATCTTTCTACATTCTCTTCATTCTACATTTCCTGGTTATGAATTCGTTCTGCCTTGCCGTGGGCAAAATAAATAACTGGCTGCCCAACTTGCCAAAGCCTGTCATAAAAAGAGAGTTCCTCGATTCTTCAGTCGGTTACCCACTTGTCCCGCATAAACCGGGAACATACTGACAGACTCAAACGGTAGCTTTCTTCGGCCGGGCGTTTCCCGCCTGGTCGGGATGGGGAAGTCAACTGTCTCGCCGCTACAGTCTGATGAGGTACCATAATCTTTCCTACATTCCAAAAGGATCTAAGCCTAAGGCATCACTTACCACCTGACAGAAGTGGGGGTAGAGCGGCTGCATTTAAGCTGAAGTTAAGCAACGTAAGCCCAATAATACCATCGTGGGTGACAGTGTAGTATGTGTCTATGCAGACTCTGCATTAGGACTACGAAGTGGACGGGACTCTAATGACCATTTTAGTTTACGGGCCGTAAAACGCCAACAAAATGAAAAGGCAGAAGGGGCACTTTTTTAGATCCCCCTCTCCCGGAGGGAAGACACCCGCCTCTAGCACAAGCAAGCCTGCAACCTTGAGCTCACTAAAAGCGAGTAAAAGCATTTTCTACATAGAGTCATGTAAATACTTCACATTTCCAGTGTAGGAGCTCGCTCCTTGGCGTTGGTGGGCTCTTAAGCACTTTGCTTCAGCCTCGATCCCGGGCACGACGGTTCACTGTTGTTTCGGCCAAGATTGAAAAGGTGAAGCGCTGCCTATGCCTTTCGTTAGACGGAAAACGTCATCTGGCGTCGGTAACAGAATTTCTACCCAAGTTAGCATAGGCAGAAGTTATGGCATCAGGTTGGTAGGTTGGTAAACCGACCAACAATGTTAATGTGAACCAGACTGTTGGGCACCCATAAAAGAGAAAGGTATTAGCAGGCATTTACATAGGTATATGCATAGCATGCATTGACATGCATAGGCCGTATGCACCACATGGCAATACAGCATATTGTATTATCCCAACGTAAGGCGCATTTGAGGCTTTTCTGTCACTAATGAAAAGCCATGCAACTCTACAGGCCGCTTCACAATAACAATGGGAACGGGAACGGGAAGAAAAGTTAAATTACCAAATACCAATGGTGACCTTCACAATACCCGGGAACGGGAATGGCAAACGGCAACGGACGGGAAAGTTGACCAATTTTTAACTTTCCAGTTAAACGTAAGCCGTTTGACCAATCGGAGCAGACCTCCATCACATGACGTATCCGTCGCCCCTCCTCTCTGCCCAAAAAACACAGCTCCATTCATTTCACGATCTAGAGTTACATGCTGTTTGTCAACTACTTCTTTTTTGTCTTTCTTTTTTTTGCTTCAGTGCTTAGCCCTTGGTTACTTTGGGGGGGGGGGGGTCGATGAGGGCCTCCCTATAACTCTCAAATATTTTGCGTCTGATGGCTTATAACACCCACTGCACCTGTTTCCCAGCAGTGCATATCTACAGCGCTTTAACTACGTTCCATCCATTGCATCTGTTGTCAGGGGTTATTGTGAAGCTCGCTGTCCCGTTCACGTTCCCATTGTTATTAGGGAGTTTTGTGTTGCCGTCAACCGCTTATCGTAACGCATGTTAGCAGAAGAAAATGCATCTGTGCATGCGTCACAAAAAGTTGGCATTTTTTTTCTTCCCGTAGCTACGTGAACAGGGCTTCATTCACGTTATACACAAACCAGATATGGGAATTTCTCGGGCATGCACGTGCCACATTCTTGTATAAAAAAGTGGCGCCAATGGATTTGGGGACCTTCACCAGTAGGAGCCGCCACTGTGCATGCCCCACTATGCGTAATGCAAAACTATAACTCTTTTTAGATTTTCTACCGTATACCACTTTTTCCGAATGGGAACACAAAGCTCGCTATTTTGAAGCGGCCTTACCAGCATTGAACTTGCAGTCATGGACTCAAGAGACATCTAAGCGAGTTCAGCCATCAGATAACTTAAGATGACCTTCTGTACAACGAGAAAGAAAGCCATGGTCCATGTGATGTGTACAATGTCACCCACGTATAAAATAATTCCTTTTAAGTGGGGGATGGGGCTCTAATTCACTATTGGAACGCTTGCCCGTTATGGTTCATCTGTAAATATCATAGGTATTGTGTTGCTTTCAGTTGTAGAACACAGGTTGGGAGGGTATGAATGACGCTCACTAATCGTTTCTTGGAGGCTATTATAGGCCGATTCATTTTGTGTTACATTTGTTGGCGCAATATCAATCCCTGACTGAGGTTAAATTTCTTTTTTATCACCTGAAGTGGTTTAACAGGTTGTGGTTACTTTATCGACTGAGTTGTCTAGTAGGCACTGTGATTCGATTCTAGTTCAAAGGCACTTGATATCTCTTAGGATGACACTCCGCCCACATGTTTGTGCACACATGCACAACCCCACGCGGAGTAATGACTTTTCTTGTTCTGACATTGCAGGTGGAGGAATGTGTCGCCCTTATCAGTAAAAAGTCAGCAGCGTCTTGCGTGTTGGTCAAATCCTTACCCACCCTCTTCTCTTCTGAACCTACGAGACGAGTACACAGGTTGACGAAAGAACGATCTGTTGATCAACAAAATTCCTAGGTCGATGATGTAGGGGAGTAGGCTTGCACTAGAATTAGGCCAACTACAAAGAAATCAATGAAACGATAGTTTGAGTGCACTGAGGGTACTAACCTTCAACATTGTCAGCCTTCCGGCTTGTGGTAGTTGAAAGAACTACAACTTCCTCAGCACCCAATGACGTCATTGAATGATCTTGGCAATGATGCATTAGATGGTTGTATTCCAACAACATTTATTTAAATTAACAGAATTTCATTTCTGCTTCGGGCAAGAGCTGGGTCACTGGAGACGAAACAGAGGATGGCAAAGATCACAGGTGGAGAGGAGGGCTGTGGATTGTGTGGGGATCGAGTGGAGGATGTCAGGCATGTGATCCTGGCCTGTCCAGCGCTTGGCCACTGCAGGATGAGTTGGTGAACCCCCACCTTGGAAGAGGTTCTAGAGTTGATGGGTTCTGGTGTGGAACGGCTGGAATGGGTGCGAAAGGCAAAGGTACTGCTAGGGTGCTGGTGGAGATCTAGGCATATGAGCCTAGCTTGAAAAATCTCGCTAGCAAGGTATCCGTCACAAAGGATTACATATTCATATTCATTTGCGAAATTTCTCTCTCTCTTTGAGCGTTGGGTGCCAGGTCTGCCATTTGTCCCTGAAATGATAACACAATTCAGGAAATTATTAATACTCTGTTGTGCAATGTCTGGTTGATAATAGCTAATTAGAGCTGCTATTCCAAAAGCCTGTTATCATTTGACAAAAGTATTGTCCGTCAGCATACACACAGCATTTCAGAATCATTATCCATCCCGCTGTTGAGTATCCTTTTGCCAGTGGCGTAGAGTGCGGGGGAGGGGCAAGGGGGCGGCCGCCCCGGGCGAAAAAGTTTGGGGGGCGCAACATTTCAAGGGTTGCAAAAATTTTCAAACAAAAAAACGGCGCCATGTCTTTCACATTTTGCGATTTCCTATACCCAGTCTCATTATGAAAAGTGGTCAATGCTTGTTGCGTCCACAAATCACACGTGCGTGACAAAAGCATCTTCTTAAAACACAAAGTTACCTGTATTTTTCTAACCAGCCTGGACAGGGCCGGAGTTATGGGTGTGCGAACTGAATGACAGCACAGGGCTCCGCGCATTCGGATTAATGAACCAATTTATAGAAGGACCTCACATCACGTTAGATCTGCGGGTTCTAGCTCTCCACTGCCGTCTGTCTCCCGCCAGGTCCACGTTCACCCCACACACTGCCAAGTCCTTACAGACCACCTGTTCCCACGCCTGCTTCAGTCTCCTCCTGTTCCAGGTGCTACTGACCACCTGCATTCCTAAGAAGGACCTAACGAGCTCCTCCTCCCCTCTTCTCATTACGTGTCCATACCACCTCAGCCTATTCTCCCGCATTTTTTATGCAACGTCCACCACCCCCAGGCTACCTCTAATATAGGCATTCCTAATTCTATCAGCTCTTTACACGCCACTCATGTACCACAGCATTTGCATCTCCGCCATTTCCATTCTATTGATGTGGCTCTTCCTTACTGCCAACACACTGTTCCATACAGCATAGCCGGCCTAACCACTGCCCTGCAGAACTTCCCTTTTAACTTGATTGGGACCTTTCTATCACACAAGACTCCACTTGGGTGTCTCCACCTCAGCCCCCCCTTGATTCTATGGGTCACATCCAACTCTATCTCCCCATTGCATTGGAACGTTGATCCTAAGCACTCTACCCCTTGCACCTTTTTCACCAGTTCGCCCCTTGAATGTACGTTACTAATATTTTCCTGTCCTTCCCAATTGAAAGCTAAATGCTCTGTCTTCGTCATGTTCATCTTGAGCCCTCCCAACTCTATCACTCCTCTTATAACGTTTAGGCCGTTCTCTATCTGTTCTCTGCTGTCACTAACTTTTCCAATATTGTTGGCAAATGACAAGCACTGAGGGGCCCAATCTCCTACACCCGTAAGCAGTTTGTCCAAAACCAGGTTGAAAAGATATGGACTAAGTGCCAAACCTTGGTGCACCCCAACTTTCACTGGATAGCCCCCAGTATTCCCCCAATGTGTCCTTACCCTGGCTGTGGAACCATCATACATATCCTGGACTATTTGAATAAACACTTCTTCTACACCTCTTTTTTGTAATACCTCCCAAACTACCTGTCTTTGGACACTGTCGTAGGCCTTCTCTAGGTCGATAAAGATGGCATGGAGATCTTTCTTTGCTGCTCTATACTTTTCTATCATCTCCCTCAGAATGATGAATGGCTCAATTGTGGTCCTACCTGGCATAAACCCGAATTGATTTCCAAGGACACTTGTTTTATCCCAGAGGCAACGTTCCATTACTCTCTCCCAGAGCTTCATGGAATGGCTCATTAGCTTTATACCTCTATAGTCGCCACAGTCTTGGGCATCCCCTTTACCCTTGAAGAGTGGTACTGTCCAACTGTCATGCCATGCAGATGGCATTCTATCTCCAACAGCTAACCTACCACCATCTTCCCTAACAACCTGGTGCCTGTCCTTCCTAGGCTATGCCACACTTCGATGGGGATTCTATCAGCGCCTACAGCTTTTCAGCCTTTCACCTCCCTAAGTGACCTGGCTACTTCTTCCTCTGTTACACAGTCCATCAACCCTGTCAATGCAGGATAGGGGGCAAAGTCCTCCTCTCCTCTTCAGTATTGAAGAGGTTTTGGAAGTACTCCTCCCACCTTCTCTTTACTCTGATGGGGAAACCAGGACCCAACCTTTGCTAACGTTCGCTGGGCTCAAGGTATGTCTGTAGCTGCCCTATCTCTAGCCTTGGCAAGCATGAAGACTTCTCTCTCTCCTTCCTGTGTCTCTAACTGCTCAAAGAGGGCTTCAAAATTCCAGTGCTTGGCCAGGGCAATGCTCCTACTAGTGGTGGTCTTTACCTGCCTACATTGTATCTTAGACTCCTGGTCCCCTTACTCCCGCCACCTGTGGAAAGCAGCCTTCTTTTGCTTGATGGCTGCTTCTACCTTCTTATTCCACCGTCCCTCGCCAGCCATTTCTAGAAATTTAATTTTTATCAATAATTAAGATCATTATTAAGATTAAAAATGGTGTTACAACCTAGATAGTTTAGGTTTAAGAAATTTGGCTGTCAAAAGAAATCCGAAACATACAGTATATTGTTGTTATTTAGCTCTTGTGACTGATGACTTGTGACCACTAGTTTAGAAGACCAGTGGTCTGTCCATATCTTAGGGGGCGCCAATTTTTGCCTTGCCCCAGGCGCTAGAAACCCACGCTACACCACTGCCTTTTGCTCCTTAAAAATTGGGAAAACACTGACGAATTGTTGGACGCTGTTTTATGCAGTCGACTACCAACCTAATGCCGGCCTACTACTGTATGTTGGAGTATTTGTCGTCACCCGACACCTTCCCGATCTACACTTATATTGTACCAGTGTGCAAATCGTTCTTTTACGTGCTGTGTTGATATTGGGCACACCACAGGGGCCACTTTATTTTCTATCCGATGGAACGCACACTAGAGGTTTCTTTTCCCTAGAAAGAAGTCACTTGTATATACTAGAATCGATCCTGCAACAAAGTGCTTATGAACCACTGAGCCACCGACCAGATATACAATAATATAACATAAGCGATACCCCTGTTCCGTCAGTAGCAGAATGGGGCCTGCAAATTCTGGTCCTCCATTTTCTCCAACTTGCCATCAGGTCCCTGTCCATCGGGCTCATTGGTACATCCCTCTACGCCATCAGATTGGTCTGTGGGTTCTAGCCCTCCACTTCCGCCTCTCTCCAACCAGGTCACCGTCTACCCCACACACTGCCATATTCTTATAGACAACCTGCTCCCACGTCTGCTTCCGTTTCCCCTTCCCTGGGTGCTTCCAACCACCTGCATCCCTGAGCTGGACATAACCTCCTCCCCTTCTTCCCATTACGTGTTCATACTACCTCAACCTACAGCACTTCATGTTTTATCGTGATGTCCTCCAGCCACAGCCTACCTCGCAGCATTCACATCTCTTACTTCCGTCAGCAGCTTGTCCAGTATTTCCCTAAGGTGTCGTTACCCTGGCTATTGAACTATCTTACATATCCTGAACTATTCTAATAAACCCTTCTTCTACCCCTTCTTGGTAATACCTCTCAATCTACCTGCGGGACAGCCACCCCCTGACGTCGATCAACCAAATTCTCTTCACAGTGGAGCAGACTATGGTTAAATAAGCCGATTACCATAAAATATCACGTAGTGCCCGCAGATTATACGCGAAACACCTCACCTTGCATGGACTATATATGGGTGCAGGCTATAAATGAAACCCAGGGTTCTCAATGAAAACTGCTCTTCATTTTCTGAACATTTTATTACATTTAGCAACACGATTTTACACAGTAAGTTCTTATTTATATGATAATGCAACGTAAAGTCTTTCACATTTCAATTTCATCGTCAGGGCGATCTGACATTTCATGTTCAAATTCATTTGATCCCATTCCTCCTACAAGTTGCTCCACTGGCTACAGTAGGAATTTGAAAGTGCAGACTATACATGAATGTGGACTATATTTGAAACATACCCATCGCTAATGCAAACTATAGACGGGTGCAGACTATATCTGAGGTGTGGACGTTATGTGAGATTTTATGGTAATAAGTAAAGCCTGGTGTACACGTAACGTTTTCTCGTTAGTCTCGCATGATCATGCCAGATTTGACAAACAAAACGTTACGTGTAGACAGCAAGTTGGACGTCTTGCATGAACTGAAGAGATTGGACAAACCTCTCTAAAGACTGATGGGCTAGAGCTTTGTGTACATGCAAGATGGTCAAACTTTGCTTCCCTATCGTCTGCTTTTGGCAACGCTGTAGGTTACAAATGATATTTTTATTGCGTTTAGGGCTAAAAGAAAATGACAGCACACATGGGGCACCGATCTCGTTTAGTTCATGGCTGAGTTTATTTTTTTTATTTTTTGCGTTTAGCAATTATACTTTTTCTTGATTTTATCTAATTGGTCACCTTGACCGTTTTTATTGGTATATTAGGATTTTATTATCCCTCCCTGTGAATTTAACCTTAACTAGCACCCTATCCCATCACCCCTGCGATCTACTTCTTAAAGCTTCGTCTGCTAAGTAGATGTAAAGCAATTTACTATATTAGAATAGAAAGCTCCATGAACAAGAAAAACCAGGCATACACTCATGGGGGCTGATAGCTAGCCTCATGGCAGCGTCCCGCTTCTCTAGTTTTTTGGGGGTTAAAAGTGTTAACAATTTACTATACTTGTCTAGATTCATATGTAAATAATCTTCTGATTCCTGCTGTAGTTCTTGGTGAACATTCGTGGGAGTGTCCCTCTCTTCAATAACTGCTCCCGGGACCACCGTGAACGACATACAGACTTTGTTTTTATTTAATTTTTGGACACATAGAGCGATTTCAGTCTTTCCTCCATGGTGATTTCAGAGCAGCTGAGCAAAATTGTTTGAGTGAAAGTTTGAGTTGTGTAGCCGTGTGATTTATGTCAGTCTAGTTGGTCAGTTTTGCAGATCATGCAAGACTGATGAGAAAACGTTACGTGTATACCAGGCATAAGAGTTTGCAGCATTAGGCCAGAAGCCGATTGCATAATAATATGAGTGAGAACTTCACTTCGCCCCGTTATATGTGGAGGTTTTCTAGCTTACTGTTAAACCCCTCCCTAGATTTTACAAAGCCAAACATGTTCTGTTGGCTTTTCTGTCAATGTGATGTTCTCACAACACCCCACCTACCTACTTAAGTAACTTTTTGAGAAGTATTATTTTTGTTGATTTTAAATTTTCTAATAATTACTTTTGACATATTAGCTATGAATGACTATGAAAGGGAACAGAAAAGGCTTAGAAACCTTTCTAAACTTGTGGGTTTAAGTAGAGGGTGATAAATCAGAGTGGGGGGATAGTGATGAAGACAAATGCTAACAGCATGTCTGGGAGATGCATTGTTTGGTCCCATAAAGAAGGCAAAAGACGCATTTCAAGTTGCTCAAATTGTTATAAATCTATGTGCTTAACTTTTTGCTATATCTGAATTTCTATTAAAGCTACTGAAAAAGTTTCAGTGAGAAATAATAATTTGGAATAATAATTTTATTACAAAAATTAACCAACAATTTCAGATTTTTATTTTAAATTTTGAGATTCAACCTTTTTAAAAACTTTTTGGTACAATCTAACATTTGTTTTTTTGCAAAATCACATCTAACAGAGTATGTAGTTAGCTTTTATTTCGGTTTCTAATTATGCAACCTTAGGTTTCAAAATTTTTTATCAGTTTATTTAATGATGAGCAGCTTTTGACGTTAATTCTTAAAAAAAATTTTTTCTTTATATTTTTAAGCACTTCTCAATTTTTTTTGCATATATTTATTTACTATGCTCCAACAAATAAAATAACATTTCAAAATATTTACCGTAATTATTCTAATAAACGGCGCCCTCCAATAACCGGCGCATCTTTCAGCTGAAAAAATTTGAAAAAATTTAAAAAAATTTGAAATAAACGGCGCGCCGTTTATTCTGGAAGTCATCGTGCAAGTTAACTTGAAGTTTTTTAATGATTAACCCTTTAATGCTACACAGGGGTACTGGTATAATCATCACCACATGCAGCCTGTGGCAGGTTTGGGTCCGTGGGTCCACTGAACATGCTATGACTGGGAACACCCCAGCCAGGCGTCTGGAACCCACAAGAATATTAGCTGGTTGTCTGTGTGGGGATGCCAGCCTACCACACTGTCCCAACACCACATTTTACAACCAAAATATAAATTTTGGCAGGTAAATTAATGCTTTGTCAGTTTTAATGTTGCATGGTGTCTGACCTATTGCACTATACTGCAACTATACTGCAGTAAGGAATCAGGCTCATGCCTGAACAGAGGTATTGGTGTACCCCAGGATTTTTCTTCTTCCTCTGTGTTGTGTGGGTGACCCTGGTGCAATGTGATTCACAGTATTTTCACATGATAGTTTGAACTTCTTAATAAGTCACAGTCGGGTAAAATAAGCTTTAGTGCAGATGTTGTTTCAAAGAGAAAGTATTCTTTAGCATTTAAATTGTTGGCAATTTCTGCAGTTGAGAATGATAGTAATCGTCCTGTGGCTAAACCTCTACAGTTATCTGAATATAGGGTAAGGATTTAAATTTTAAACGAACCATTGATTATTTTTCTGAATTTCATTTTGCCGTTAAATTCAGATGCGGGAGTGGCATCAGCAAAAATCAAAATTAATGAAATAAACTTGTCCAGCTAAAAAGTTTTGAAAAAATTGAAAAAAAAATAATAAACGGCGCAGCAAAAAAAAAAAAAAAAAAAAAAAAAAAAGGCCTTTGAAAAAAAATAAACGGCGCGCCGTTTATTAGAATAATTTCGGTAGGAAACTTTTACTCACCTACCTACTTAAGGGTGAATGATCATTATGATGTCCCCCGTCTACTCACGAACTTGTTACATATATTGAGACGAAAGCCTCAGAGTTGCCCTATCCAGCCCTGAACTCAAAGTGTTCAAACCTTGAGCTGTACGGAGCACGCTAATCTAAAAACAAAACTGCGCAACTGAGAAAAATCAGACGGCCCAGGAAGCTCGTCCGTGTGTCGCCGATAGGTGACCTTGAGGTGAGATGCACTAACCACATTTGAAATGAGATGGTTAATAAAAGATAAAGTGATGAAATGATCAACTTCCCCCTCTCCCTTATTAATAATATCGTTGTGGACCGGTTTTCTGCATTTCATGTGTAGTGCCATATATATATGCAGAATGTTAAATGTTTCAGAAGTAAATATTTACAGAAATTTCATTCTACTGTGGAAATCCTTTTCAGTTAAATGTAATAAAATGTGAATAATAAAATTTCGCCCCCTTCTTACATACCTCAAATTTGGGCACATTTTTATTGCGTTTTCCCCTAGCAGAACCTCTTTAGTATATTATCAAATGACGGATTTGTTTTCTGTCCTCTTTGAGCCCCACCCTAACCGTAGGCCATGTCTACGTTTGACACTTCATAAATAAACTCGAATTTGACAAATAAGACGTGTTTGCAATTGAAAAAGGGGGGGGGGGGACAATGGGATTTTCACTGACAGAAAAAGTGGAGCCATTGGCCGCCGCAAGTGCCATCAGTCAAGCCTACATGCGGCTTCCTTTGTAGACGCGCCCCTGTTTAGTGTTCAGGGTGAAATGGTGGGAAGTGTCATAGTATTGTTGTCATGGTCGTAGTATTCTTCCATGACGTCAACGGTGGCAAGTGACCGCTGAAACGTGACCCAACTTCTGCCTAAATTTACTATAAACTACCACTAGTAAAAATTTAAGCCTTTTTAGATATCATGGTGGTAGACATATTACATATAACATGTTTGCACTTCACTAAGTTCATCCCATTTTTTTTTGTTGTTTTTGTTTTGAGCACCTTTTCTCCGCAGTTGGAGGATCGTTCCTGGCAGGGGTAGATGACTTCTCTACCTGGTGAGAGGGAGAGCAATCCTAACTAAATCGGGGGCTGTATACATTTATTTATTTATTTCATCTTTTCACATACCAATGGTACAAAAATGACACGTGATCTGCCATCTTGTAACACAGCTCGACGCAATATTGACATTGATGGATACCCAACAAACACATATTGACGGATATCCCACACAATAGCCTAATAAGGAAGAAAAAAAATGGACCGACATGAGACCGACAGAGACCCTATGGGTGTGACAGCAGGTAGGATTTCAACTGCCACGCAAAGTGCCTACAACTCGTAAGACACCTGTAGTGCGAGTAGGAGAATGCACTTGCACACACTGGGAATGGGAGGGAATTCCAATCTGAGAAGACATTGTAGGGAAAAAAATTTCTCCAGTTATCACATGGCAGGAGCCATGTACAAAAGCAGTAACATTTAGTTTGCCAGGACTCTGTCGAGGCAGTAAATGAGGTAGAGATGAAGTGACATGGATGAAGCTGATACCTCAGAGCATTAGCGATCACACAGGTAACAATACTGCAGCATAGATTTATAAGTCAGTAGCCAGAATTTCATACAGAGGGGATCCATAGTTGTGTCATCAAGGGAACTTTAAAGACTGTTCTTTGTACCTGGTTGTAGGCTTTCTGTAATGGAGCTGCTTGCATTACCTCAATATTGGCAAGGAAAGGGCTGGAGCATTTAATGATGGGGTAAACCATTTTCTTGAAAGTATTTGCTAACAGGGGTTTACCTACTCGTGACCGAAGCCAGCAGAAGACATACACCAGTGAAGCAAGCTTTACAATGAGTTGTTGGACATGGTCCCTAAAATCAAACCACTCATCAAACCAGATGCCTAGAACTCAAACTGGTGGGTGCTTCTCACCTTGGATCGCACCCATACCCTGAGGCTGTGGTGGACAGAAGAAAAGTACCCTAGTCTTATCCACATTTAACTGCATCTGTAGGGAAGCATACCACTCTTGTAAGCTCGTAATGAAGGTGTTGGTTTCCTGCAGTAGGGCGTCAATGTCTCCAGCTGAAAATGATCTTGTGAAAGAGTTGTCATCTGCATATGACACCAGAGTCCATTCACCACACACTGTTGGTAAGGCAGCAGTTGCTAGGTTGAAGAGTAAAGACCCTAAAGTAGAGCCCTGTGGGACCCCCATTAGTAGAGAGCAGTGTATTCCTTATGTCTGGGAGACAACTGATCTGCCCTCCAGGAAAGACAATAGGAAATTTGCAAGGTAGGGGTTCCCAATGTACCTGGTAATGGCAGCCACCAGCACTGAATGATCCACTGTGTCAAAGGCTTTTGACACACTGCCAGTGAGTCCAGAATGGAGCAATATAGTGTAAGTAATGCATCATTTACAGAAACATGTAGACATGCACTGAATTGAGATGCCGGTATGGCAGCAGTGAGGGCCTCGGCATAGGTCCAGCACCCACACTAATGCTGGAGACAGATGAGGGGTAGGAGAATGGTACTGTCTGATATGTGCCCAGAGGGCCCTCATTGATGCATTTGGGTTAAAATTATTGTCTTTGGCCCTTCTCACTGCTTTCTTGTACATTCTCCACAGACCCTGGAAGTGATTAAAGAGGGAGGGGTCAACCATATGCTTCCATGCCAAATGCCATGAATTGAGAGTGTCCCTCAATTGAGAGAGGTCTGGGGTCCATCAGGGCCTAGTGCTATATGTAGCCACGTTGTGCTGATGTGGACAAGAGGCTGATAGAGCCTTGGTGAAAACTGTACTCATGAGAAGACCTATGTCCTGCTCATCAGCCATGTGAGTAAAGACATGATAAGTGAGTTTGAAGAGTGTGGTTGAACAGACCAGTTTGAAGCCTAGCAAGTTTCCAGTGCACTGACTGGGGAGTACTGGGGGTGGGTGCTCCTGGTACATCAAGCAAGAATTTCAGCAGAATTAAATGGTGGTCAAATAAGTAATGGTCAAAAAAGCTGTACTGAGGTACTCTGCATGCTTTTTGTGAGGAAAACCTGATCTAGGAGTGAGATTGTATCACCCTGGGCCCTTGTATATTCGTTTACCACTGGCACAAGTCCCAGGCAGTTGAAGAAAGCAAAGCAAGCTAATGCTGGAGGAGATCCATTGAGAAAGTTGCAGTTGAAGTCACCTGCAACAAGGTTCAGGCACCCTGGATCGAATACCTGGGAGAGGTGGGTAAAGAGGACATTTAG
The DNA here is from genome assembly GCA_013389805.1 of Trigoniulus corallinus. Taxonomy (NCBI): domain Eukaryota; kingdom Metazoa; phylum Arthropoda; class Diplopoda; order Spirobolida; family Trigoniulidae; genus Trigoniulus; species Trigoniulus corallinus. The sequence continues at coordinate 2,256,926 of JAAFCE010009125.1, read as the reverse complement.
TGGGGAGTAGGCAGGGCGATATACAGCCCAGAGACAGGTAAGTTGGGCGCCAATGATAGCTGAAAGACGTGCGACCTGGATGCCTCCCTCTGAGAACTTGTCCAGCTTTTCCACAGAGAGAAAACTTTGGAGATAAATTTCCACACCTCCCCCCATGGAGGGATGGTCAGTGCAATAACAGGTATACATAGGGATTACCACTAAGGAACTTGGGACACAGGGCGACTTGGAACTTGGGTCCAAGCGACAGGGTGACAATGAAAGATTCTGAAAGACTCTATCAACACTGAAAGACTACAACAGTGATTTTGGGAACACTGAGTGGGCGTTCAGTACCACCAGGAAAAGATTGGAGGAGACAGGGTCTCCTTGGCGTCATTCAGGCATTGATGCTGAGGTAGGGTTACTAGGTACACATGGGACACCAGTTGGACCTTCCAAGTTTGCTATAGGAGGGTTACAGGGGCCATGTGGAAAGAGAGGGGGAGATTCCGAGATGAGCTTTGGGTTTGGACCCCTATATGGTCGGATGTAGATCCCAGATGGCCAATGGCTTGAGTCTGTGAGGTCCACCCCCTCCATGGAGTGCACCCTCACAAAATCATAGTGGGTAGGCTGTCCCATCCTAGCCACCCATCTGCCACATTCCACAATCCCAAGGCCAAGGTCGGACAGCGTCTGCCTTACTAGATGGATTGAGGCCTCAGGAGAGACGTTGTTGATGATGTGTCTCTCTGTTTCCCCCTAGACACTCGCGTTTATCATTGTGGGGTTGCCCTGCCCTGTCGCCAGGAAGTCCCCTTGATTCTTCTTCTTGGGTGGTTCAATCAGTGGAGTAGGGGGAGGACTTTGAGTCTCAACAAGACCTTGCCCGGCTGAGAGAATTTGAGCATACATCGGTGCAGAAAGAGAATTAGTTGGTCTATGGCCAAATTGGGGAGGGTTGCTGGATGGAGTATTCTGGGGAGTTCTTGCCATCCGGCAAAGAATGATCTGATTCTCCCTAGGATCCGTTATAAAAGGGGCATATTCCACATGCAGTACTTCCTCTCTTTGTGGCTTGGCAGATGCAGGCTGTTTGACCCCTGTTGTGGTCTGGATAGTTGGGTCGAGTCCGGGATGAGCTCAGCCTCCAGCTTCCGGACGCCCTGTTGTGGTCTGGATAGTTGGGACGAGAACGGGATGAGCCCAATGTCCAGCTTCTGGACGTCCTTCAAGGTCAGATGAGAAGGTCTGACAGACCTTGTCAAAGCCTGTCTGCGTATTGATGCCCTCAGTGATGGATACTTGGCAGATCTGGTGAATCCGATGGAAGCCAGTATGAGGGTCCTTGAAACCAGCATCATCTTCTGGTAGGGGTATCCTGAAGTGAGGCACATGAATGGAGAATTGAGTCTATGCAGAGATTCAGGATAGTACAATCCTGAGTAATAGAGACCCACACTGTGGAGTCATCAAGTCGCTCAGTGGCTTCCCATGGCCCTGAAGCTTTCGCGTCAATCCCCTTCACAGTGATTGCCATTATCTCCAGATTGCTAATGGCTGTAGAGAGCAGATCACGAGCATCTCTCAGATCAAATTTTGATCCAATGTGATCAGTTTTGAAACTCAAACTTGGCTTCTCTAGATGAGTGGAGTCTTGTCAAAAGTATGCAATGATATCTGAGTTCCCTATATTCCAAGGCCTCAGCACCATAGCAGATTCGTTGCATCAACCGCTTTCAATAGCCGCCTCCTTTTGCAGTAGTTTTGTTGGCGGTTTGTGCTTGATGTTATTTAGCCCATAACACGATACGTGTAACGAAACACAAGAAACACATGGTCTACTAAAACAAATTGAAAACGGTCTACGTCAATTTGGCGCATGACAATTTGGCGTATGGCAATTTGGCGTAGTCAATTTGGCGTATGACAATTTGTCGTACATACAAATTTGGCGTACATACCGATCTATTGGGTGCACAAATTTGTTCAAAATTGCAACGGTCATAACAACAGTCATTGCAAGGTAATAGAACAATGAATGCCTACCATAACTGTGTTATAGGGCCCTAATGACCTTTGAAGTCGATGGGCCCTAAAACACAAACAATCCCAACTGTTATACGGGACCGTTGCAATGACTGTTATGCCCACGCATGGATCTAGGATGGGGTTTTTGGGGTTGCAACCCCTCCCTAACCCCCCCCCCCCGACGAAAATCCTGGATCTGTCACTGGTTATGACAGCTGCAATTTTGAACAAATGTGTGCACCCAAGAGATCGGTATGTACGCCAAATTGTCGTACGCCAAATTTGTATGTACGCCAAATTGTCATACGCCAAATTTTCCGTACGCCAAATTGCCATACGCCGAATGTGTATGTACGCCAAAATGTCGTACGCCAAATTGACTACGCCAAATTGCCATACGCCAAATTGTCATTCGCCAAATTGACGTGATCCCCACTAAAACAATGTGCCCATTGTACCAAGAATTGGCACAGAGAGGAGCATCAGGAAAAAAAACGTCTTCATCTGTCAATGTTTACTAGGAGGCATTGTGTAGGAAATCACCAATACACGTAAAAGAATCCTCATCATCACCCTTATCCCGCCTGTGGTGGGGTTGGGTCTGCAGGTTCTAGCCCTCCACTCCCATCTATCTTCCACGAGGTCCCCGTCCACTCCACACACTGCCATATCCATATGGACGACCTGCTCCCACGTTAACTTCGGTCTACCCCTGCCTCGGGTGCTCCCGAACCACCTGCATTCCTGGTATGGCTCTGACAAGCTTCTCATCCCCTCTTCTCATTAGGTGACCATACCACCTAGGCCTATTTTCCCTCATCATTTTTGGCAATGTCCACTACCCCCAGGCTACCTCTAATATAGGCATTCCTAATTCTATCAGCTCTCAACACCCCACTCGTGTACCACAGCAGTGGCATCTCAGCTACTTGCATTCTATTTACATGGCTTTTCTTCACCGCCCAGCACTTTGAATCATATAGCATAGCTGGCCTACCCACTGTCCTTTAGAACTTCCCTTTAAACTTGAATGGGACCCTCCTATCTCACAGGACTCTGCTTTCCTGTTTCCATTTCAACCACCTCCCCATTGATTCTATGGGTCACATCTGAGTCTATCTCCCCATTGCTTTGAATTGTTGACCCTAAGTACTTTACCTCCTGCACTTTTTTCAGCCCTTGAAAGTATGTCCCTGTCGATTTCCTGACCCTCCCGATTGAAAGCTAAATACTAAGTCTTATTCATGTTAATCTTTAGCCCTCCCTTTCCATTGCTCCTCTTGTATCATTTAGTCTCTTCTCTAGCTTCTCTCTGCAGTCACTAATTTTCCCTATATCCTTGGCACTGTGGTGCCCATTCTCCTACACCTGTCAGCAATTCGTACATAACCAGGATGAAAAGGTATTGACTAAGTGCTGAACCTTGGTGCACCCTAACTTTCATTGGAAAGCCCCCAGTGTTTCCCCAAGGTGTCCTTACCCTGGCTATGGAGCCATCGTACATATTCAGGACTATTCAAATAAACCCTCCTTTTTCATAATACTTCCCAAACAACCTTTCGTTGGACACTGTAATAGGCCTTCTCCAGGTCGATGAAGATGGTATGGATATCTTTCTTTGCTGCCCTAAACGTTTCCACCGTCTGCCTCAGAATGAAGATTGGCTCCATTGCGGACCTACCTGGCAAAAACCTGAACTGATTTGCAGGGTGATGTTCAATTACTCTCTCCCAGAGCTTCATGGAATGGCTCATTATCTTTATATCTCTATAGTTGCTGCAATCTTGGACATCCCCATTACCCTTGTAGAGTGATAGTATCCAACTCTCACGCCTAGCAGATGACAATCTATCTCCACTACCTATCTTCTTGAAAAGTTTCACTAGCCACCTGGTATCTGTCCTCCCTAAGTTATGTTATATCTTAATGGGGATTTCGTCTGGGCTTGCAGCTTTTCGACCTTTCATCTTTCTAAGTGCCCTGGTTACTTCATCCTCAGTTATACAGTCCACTGCCTCTGGTGGTGCAGGATTGGTGGCTATGTCCTCATCTCTCCCACTTCATTCAAGGGGTTTTGGAAGTACTTCTCCCACCTCCCATTTAACATTGTTGGAGAGAGCAGGACCCTACCTATGCCATCCTTCACTGTAATGGCTCAGGGTATGTCTTTTGTTGCCCTATGTTTAGCCTTGGCCAGTTTGAAAAATTCTCTCTCCCCTTCCTTAGTCCCTAACTACTCATAGAGAGCCTCATAGTTCTGGTGCTTGGCCAGGGCAATCTTCCTCCTAGCAGTGGTCTTGGCCTGTCTATACTGAGTCTTTGACCCCTGGTCCCCTATCTCCTGTCACCTGTGGAAAGCAGCCTTCTTTTGTTTGATGGTTGCTTCTACTTCCTTATTCCACCACCATGTTTGCCTGTTACTGTGACTGTGCCTCCCACTCTACCCTGCCCGTCGATGGTTTTCCCACTTACTCTATTTTTTCAGGAAACTCTGTCCCACATGGCATCTGTTGTGCCTTCCCAATTGCAGTCTACTTGCCTGTGCACTTGTGCAAATTCCTTGGTTTTTGGTGGGTGGTTTCCACCACATGATAACCTGCTCTCCATTCCAAGAATGTGCCTTGCCTGCTGCTTTCACTAATAGTTCTAACATTAGTAGCCTATTGCCACATTCTTTTTGGAAATTTTCACTGGGGAGTGCTCAGCAATCATGAGCCTCTGATCTATGCCGCCCTCTGACCATAAAGGAATCTATTTGTGACATCCCTTGTGGTGATTGGTATGTGATATGGTGCTTCTCCCTCTTCCTAAACCATGTATTTGCTAATGCAAGGCAAAGTGCATTTGCTGTGTCAAGGATTCACTGCCCATCTGTGCTAACTGTTCTATACCCCATGGACCTCCTCATAACCCTGGTTGTCTTTGCCTATGTGGCCATTAAAGTCCCCCCCCCCCCGAATAACTAAGCAGTCATTCCTCTGACATTGCCCTACTGGCACCAACAGTGAGTGCACCAAGTCCTCAAACTCTCTCTGGTAGCCATCCTTTGTGGGTTCATTCAGACACTTCGTACCAGGACATTCAGCCAGGTCGGGTCTGCAGGTTCTAGCCCTCCACCGACCGCCGATCTCTCACCAGGTCCCCACTCACCCAGCACACTATCTTATCGTTACAGACAATGGTCTCCCCATGCCCCAGGTGTTTCCAACCACCTGCATTCCTCTAATGGACCGCCACAGTTCGGAAAAGGGTTAGGCATAATTATGGTGATACCTTTTCCTTCATTTTCATCGGCCATTGCATGATGGACTCATGAAAACTTTGACGCACTTTCGTTTCTAGTTGAGGTGGGTGTAATGTTCATGTGTGGTGTAACTACACAGGGTAGCCTGTGTAGTTTAATTTTTCGCACCCGATTCCTACTCTTACAGATTGGGTAGCTGAGATAGAGGACTCTATTTTTGCAAAGGTAATCCCGTCATTGGCTGTTTCGGGTTCCCATCTGTCCTACATGAACGAGGAACACACTTCTCCGTGAGGGTGCTGTTCTCCTACCGACCAAAAGCTTTCTTGTTACTCCCTCCACTTATGACAATTTGCAGATCTGCACGTTTTACTGGATGTAGAAAGCATTGATTTATGCGTGGCCAATGCAGTGGTGACATTGCACGGACCCCAAAAGTTCTCCCATTTAACGGAAATGGCACATAGCATTCCCCCAGTAATGAAATAATCCGTCATGGGCAGGATAGGATTTTCGTACTTCCACTCTGGGGACTCCTACGCTGGGACATCTACAGTGCTTTGAAAAGTCTGAATACACCTACAGTTTTCCTAAAAAAAATTATCAAAAATTCCAAAATTATTATGGGTTTTTGTAAAATACATCAATTGATACACTTATTGGGCTTTGCTACTTACAATGCAGTAGTAATTTTCATTGACATTTTCGATTTAATAATTAAAATTTTCAAAATAGTCATAATGATAAAAAATCGGGATTGAAAAAGTCTGAATACAGGGGAGATATTTATAGTTAAAATTGTAAGTTTTTTCTGAATTTCCAAACTTTTTTCTTCATCATCATACTTTATTTATTAACGAAGTTGACTATACGTGTTTTGGTGAGAAAAAAATATTTAGATAGAATTTGGTAGAAGTTATCGATGATCAGCCCCCCGAAACGGAAGAAAATTTCGTCTGCAGGGAGAAAAATTATTTTAGACCTCAAAAATTATGGAAAATCATATTCATTCATGTCCAATATTTTGAAAATACCTCTACAGAGTGTTGTTAGACCATTGACATTTACAGTAGAAATAAAAACGTATTGCAGAACTGGACGTCCCAAGAAAGTTGATAAGTTTGCCATTAAATTTATTTTAAGAAAAATTTGGAAAACTCCCTCTGGAACACTTTCAAAATTGATATCTGACCTGTAATTATATCTGTGTAAAAAATTACATCCATTAACATTTTGCAAAGCACTCCACAGGGCCCAAGTACAAATCATACAACACTGTGAAACTGTGAAGAAGCTGTTCCACAGCAAAAAGAGATGTAAAAAGCGAGTAACATTTTCGCACAGTGTTGTATGTTTTGTGTTTGGGCCCTGTGGAGTGCTTTGCAAATTGTTGTTAGATGTAATTTTTTACCGAAATTTAATTACAGGGCAGATATCAATTTTGAAAGTGTTCCAGAGGGAGTTTTCCAAATTTTTCTTAAAATAAATTTAATGGCAAACTTATCAACTTTCTTGGGACGTCCACTTCTGCAATACGTTTTTACTTCTACTGTAAATTTCAATGGGCTAACAACACTCTGTAGAGGTATTTTCAAAATATTGGACATGAATGAATATGATTTTCCATAATTTTTGAGGTCTAAAATAATTTTTCTCCCTGCAGACTCAATTTTCTTCCGTTTCGGGGGGGGCTGATCATCGATAACTTCTACCAAATTCTATCTAAATATTTTTTTCTCACCAAAACACGTATAGTCAACTTCGTTCATAAATAAAGTATGAAGATGAAGAAAAAAGTTTGGAAATTCAGAAAAAACAATTTTAACTACAAATATCTCCCCTGTATTCAGACTTTTACAACGCCGATTTTCTATTCATTATGACTATTTTGAAAATTATAATTATTAAATCGAAAATGTCAATGAAAATTACTACTGGATGGTAAGTAGCAAAGCCCAATAAGTGTATCAATTGACGTATTTTACAAAAACTGTAATAATTTTGGAATTTTTGATATTGTGGAATTTGTGCGGCCAAGTTGCGTAATGCGGCCAACCAGTTCTCGGCCAACAGTAATGGACACACCAGTTCTCGTTAGATCAATGAAGTTAAGCAGCGCACACCCACGTCAATACCAAATTGGGTGGTTGGTAAAGAACGTTGGGTGCTGCAAATTTACCCTCGTCCTTTCACCTACCTCCTCATCTCCCACGGGCAGCCTCCTAAGGGGTTGACCTGTTACGGCTGCCTGGCTTACACCCCAACCCACAATCCAATCATAATTTTTTTAGAAAAACTGTAGGTGTATTCAGACTTTTTCAAAGCACTGTACAAGTACAAGAGTTATTTTAAGTTCAGGGTGGATCGTATAGTGTACACTATATGGGGTTAAGACTCACAGACGAGGCTCTTTTGGCTCAAAAGAAGCCATTTGCATACACGAGGATCGATCTTGCAATCAAGAAATCATGAAGTACGCTAACCACGGGAGTCACCGAACTAAACTAAGCAGCCAATTTGCGTTGGACACACCTGTTCTCGTAACATCACTGAAGTTAAGCAGCGCAAACCCACGTCAATAACAACATGGGTGGTGGGTAAAGAACGTTGGGTGCTGCAAATTTCACCTTTCCTTCGTCCTCTTCACCTACCTCCTCATCTCCCGTGAGCAGCCTCCTAAGGGTTCGGCCGGTTATGGCTGCTTGGCTTACTCCCCAATCCATGAAATTAATCAAATCAAATCTCCATGTAAGGATAATGACTGGGATTAAGTTCTTGTCGGGATGTCGTCACTAAGAGTCTAAGACCCTTTGCGCTATATGTAGTATGTCATGGTTCAAAAACCTCCTGAAGTGTACTTGACATCTGCTAGGGTTCAAGTGAAATTCTATATTAGTATGTGTGTGGTTGAACTGGAGTCAATAACAGTCATTCATGTCTTCGATCACACCCATTTTTTTGTGTATTCCGAAACTGTATGTCAGTATTAAAGAATTTATTGGATAGGATGAAGTCTTCGATGTTGACATGTCAAAGTAAGGGAGTATAGTATGTAAACAAACAGCTAAGAGATAATTGATCACGTCAATCAATTACATATGCTTGGTTCCGTAAAACCATGGAGCGGCGAGTTGCGTTGGACACACCAGTTCTCGTCTGATCACTGAAGTTAAGCAACGCAAGCCCAGTTAGTACTGACATGGGTGGTCGCTCGGGAAAGCTGGGTACTGCTAATACCCAATAATCGTCGCATTGGTGTAGTGTCTGTGCAGTCTATGCACTAGAACTATGCAGTGGACGGGTCTCTAATGACCTTGTAGTTGACGGGACCTTAAACGCCAACAAACAACAACAAAAAAAAAATCCGTAAAACCATGCGCTAATTCTATTAGCATCAAATCAGACGACAATGCACAAAACGTGGTGAGGTCACAACGCTACTTGAAGTTCCGCCATGGAAAAGCATAGTTGACTGGTAGTCTACTCAAATAGCATCAAGCAAGTCCCGCTAGATTCTGATTGGCTGATGGTTAAACTGTCTGCTTGGAAAACATGCAGACTGTCACCTGCTGCAAGTTAAGAAGCGCAACCCCAGCTAGTACTTGTGTAGCTCTCTGCAGCGCTTGAAGTAGCGTTGTGACGGCACAGCTTCCTTTGCAGTGTCGTATGATTCGACGCCAATAGCGTTAGCGCATGGCCACACGGAACTAGGCATAACACAATACGTCATCAAAATTTCAACAGCGTCGATTAGTGCTTTAGTGTGGTCCTACAGAACAGAAGTGTGGTTGTGTGTTAGCTATCCCTTTATTCGCCTATGGTCAGCCCCGGTACTCATTTACCCTATTCTAATCAAGAACGAAGCGATTTATTGAGCAGTAATTTTAATGCAGCGCCTTCTGTTCTTTAGTGTTGACCAGCATCTGACCTACACATGAGAATTTTGCCGATCTACACACATATTCCACTCAGGGGCGGATCCAGGGGGGTTTGGGGGTTGCACCCCCCCCCCCCCTAAATTTTGGGTTAACTTTGACACTGACAAGTAATAATTGCGTTTCCAATCGCTGCCATTAGCTCAACCCCCTGACGAAAACCCTGGATCCGACCCTGATTCCACTCGATACACAAATGTTTCTTTTGTTGTCATGGGACATCTTTCACATTCAAAAGGCCACAGCTGAGGTGAGTAAACCAGAGCGATCCAGCAACCACACAGTTAGGATGACTTAAGTGTTAAAATGACATAAGGTGAGCAGTTTTTAGGAGGGAAAGGACCAAAATTTCGCCATCCGTCAAATAGGTTTATCAACGCCTATACTGGCTCATACAGCGCCAAACTGTTCTCCAGGGGTCCATTCGTCATTCCAATAATTAAGGATTGCAATGATTTTTGGGTCTCATAGTAAATTCGGGAAAGGCTTTACTATAGAATCCCCTGAGTCTCAGGGAAATGCTTTATCATAGAATCCCATGACTAGGGAATACTCATGAGATTTGCAAATACTATATGCAGGGTGTCATGAACGATAACTGGCATACCGGTAGGTCAACCACTGGTAGAAAAAGAGTGTCATTGAGAAAAATGACAACTCAACTAAAAAAAATGTAAGCCATCATATATTATTATTTTAATAAATGTACCGAGGTACACTATAACACAACAATACATACACAAAAATAAATACAAGGCAAAGTGTTGAGCTCAAGAAGAGGCAAGGGAAACCAAATGCTGACACAGCATTCATTTAAAGTGGCGACAGTTAATAATGCATCTGTGCCTGGAACACTTAAACACCCTAGACTTCACACAAAAGGGCAGAGTGTTCCAGGAACAGTTGTTGTTTAAGGTCCCGTCAACTGCAAGGTCATTAGAGACCCGTCCACTGCATAGTTCTAATGCATTGACTGCACAGACACTACACTAATGCGACGATTATTGGGTATTAGCAGTATCCAGCTTTCCCAAGCGACCACCCATGTCAGTACGAACTGGGCTTGCGTTGCTTAACTTCAGTGATCAGACGAGAACTGGTGTGTCCAACGCAACTCGCCACTCCCTCCAGGAACTGAAGCAGACAATGGGAAAATAGCACCTTCTAGTGTCATGGGTGGGCAAGGTGCAAACAAACAGGTGCCTACGGGTGGCCCTGACACCAACAGAGGACACAACAAAATCAGCAATAAAGTGTCAAGGATGCCCTGGGTTGCACAGTGCAGCTGCCAAACAAAGCAGATTGGAGAACTGCAAAAAAGAGAAAAAGAGAGAATATTAAATCTAAGACAGAAAGGAGACAAGCAGTGATAAGGAGGGACACAAAAAATTGCCCGGAGAACATTATTGTAGGCGATTCATAAGAGCTGCAAGCGAGCCAGAAAAATAGATGCCAAGAGAGGTGAAGAAAACGAAATCAACGACTGCACTTTAGCAACGAACACAAGAGCAAGCTTAGAAACCGACACACGGACCCAAAGACGAACAAACAAGTAAACCAGAGGTTTAATTTTAGAGATGAACATGTCGCAATGTGGAAGGAAGGAAAGAAGTCTGTCGAACAGGATATCCAGAAGATGGCACAGGGTGTAATTTTTGAAGTAACCAATGCATCTATTACAAAATCGACAAGAGGGCCAATGTTTAGGTAAAAACGAACGGTGTTTAGGTAAAAGGGGTTTTGAGACTTTTGTGTTTGCATTACAGGAGTAGGAAATATGGTAGGGGAGACTGGGGCTGGTTGTCACAAACTTTAGTCTTTATATTGAATCTCTTTGCACAAAAAAATTGGATAGGAACATTGCAGTGACACATAAACAAAGTTACAGGAAAGGAGAAGAAGCAGTTAAGTGTTAATTTTTTTTAACAGTGAAAAGAAAAATTGTTGATACATGATGTTTTTCATGTAAGTACTTGCTTAGTGGCATCTAGCACAGAATGTTTGCCTTATCTCATGGTGTACTGCTTTGGCTAACTAATTGTAGTAGTTTATTAGGATTATCAAAGCTCTTAACAAATTAGGAGCATAGATTGGGGGTTTTTGGTAGCTTGGGATAGGTTGTCGCATGTGAGAGCCTACTCCCTTCTGTTGACAAAAGTTCTACATCACTTAAACATCAAAAATTTGAAAAAAAAAAATTGGAATTAAATGTAATATTAATTAACCCATTAACGCCCATAGGAAAACCAAAAAGTAGAATGACAAATTTTCATGATAATTTTAATTATAATATGATAATATAACAGGAAAGTGAAAGAAAAAAAATTATTCTACTTTCATGTGGATTCTACAGGGGTGTACTCTGATGAGTACAATGGGCACATACATAAGTAAATCTTCAAAACACATTCTTTCAATGCAAAGTCTCTTCACATTTTGCACTTTCCCAACTTATTGTGGGAACCCTTTGGGTTCCAGATGCCTGGCTGGGGTGCCATCAGTCTGTGCATGTACAGGGCCAAAGGGGTATGATAATGATGATGCACAGTGCCATCTTATTATTGAATAACAAATAATTCACTGCAGCTGTTTTAGATTTTTTGGGTTATGACAATTATTTTCTTGTGGCCAAATGCCAATTGTTGAAGATGATGGGCATATCTTTTTAGATGTTGATGGTAGGTTTTGTCTTAGATAATTTCCAGCAATGAACCTTGAAAATCCCAGCTAACCAAAAATTCACCATGCAGTTATTACAGCCATGTCTAAAAAATATGTAAACAATACCCCCACCATATTTTGATATTCAATTAATGAATATGTTGGTTCCACATGTGTGAGCATTAGATGGTTATTGTTAATGTGCAATATGTCAAACACCATGCAATATTATAATTTTGGATAATGTGGTGTTGGAACAAGTGGGGTAGGCTGGCACCCCCTCACAGACAACCCAGCCAATATTCCTGCAGGTTCAAGATGCCTGGCTGGGAGTGCCCCCAGTCAAAGCATGCTTAGTGAAACTGCATACTACAGGTGGGATAAAGGTGTGATGGCGATTTTGATGATTTGTGAATATGATGGTTGACATTTTTTTTATTTTGGAACTTGTGTTCCAAGTGTTCTTCATTACTGGCGTTTCAATCCTTACCATTATCATCATCATGGTTTAAGACTAGTAGAGTTCCCAGAATGTCCCGTGGCTATAAGGAAATTATTGAAAATCGCCATCAAACCATTCTTCCTCATCGGCTAAACCACCTGGTTCAGAGGGGGGCAGGACCACGATGCCACACCCAGTGGTTTTGTCCTCCCCACCAAAATTGATACAAATAGCTTCTTCAAGCCCCTTATAAGTACCTATTCTTGAAAAAGTGATATTTTGTAGCATGCTTTACTACTCACAATCTGCTGAGAAAAATAATATATCAAAACCTTCCTGCTAAACATCGTTTTACCATGGAGGTTTTTATATATGGATGTGCCCATTGTACTCAACTGAATACACTGTCAAAGTTGATGGATTAATTAATTAACTTCCAGTATATAAATTATTCATGAACTGCATAGTATTCTATATAGTATATGAATTATGCCTACAATAACATTTCTGAACATATTTACCTAGAAGTGCAAAATAATTCAAACCAAAATCTTTGTTTCTATTGAAGAAACTTTCATCACAAAAACTACAATTAAACTGACTTTTTGCAGCAATATTTTTCTTTAAAGATATTTTTAAATTAGAGTTTGTCATGTTCACAATCAGTTCAGAGAAAAACATAATGGTATGTCATACATTAGACACTGGAGAAATTCTCAAAGTAGTGTACTCAACTGAGTAAAGTGGGCGTTAATGGGTTAATATAGAAATCAGATCTAATTGAAATTCTTTGACATAATGAATCACAGTATAGACATGTTGGGCATAAGCCTAACAGCCAGGAGGCTGCTTGTGGGTGAGAAGGTGGTAGGGGTAGAGGATGTAGGAGAGGTGAAATTTGCAGTACCCAGCGTTCACTACCAACTACCAATGAGGCATACCATAATTATTCTAATAAACGGCGCGCCGTTTATTTTTTTCAAAGGCCTTTTTTGCTGCGCCGTTTATTGGAGGGCGCTGTTTATTTTTTTTTTCAATTTTTTCAAAACTTTTTAGCTGGACAAGTTTATTTCATTAATTTTGATTTTTGCTGATGCCACCCTCGCATCTGAATTTAAAGGCAAAATGAAATTCAGAAAAATAATCAATGGTTCATTTAAAATTTAAATCCTTACCCTAGATTCAGATAACTGTAGAGGTTTAGCCACAGGACGATTACTATCATTCTCAACTGCAGAAATTGCCAACAATTTAAATGCAACAATTTAATCTGCACTAAAGCTTAGTTTACACGACTGTGACTTATTAGGAAGTTCCACCTATCATGTGAAAATACTGTGAATCGCATTGCACCAGGGTCACCCACAGAACAGAGAGGAGGAAGAAAAATCCTGGGGTACACCAGTACCTCTGTTCAGGCATAAGCCTGATTCCTTATTGCAGTATAGTGCAATAGTTCAGACACCATGCAACATTAAAACTGACAAAGCATTAATTTACCTGCCAAAATTTATATTTTGGTTGTAAAATGTGGTGTTGGGACAGTGTGGTAGGCTGGCATCCCCACACAGACAACCAGCCAATATTCCTGAAGGTTCCAGACGCCTGGCTGGGGTGTTCCCAGTCATAGCATGTTCAATGGACACATGGACCCAACCCTGCCACAGGCTGGATGTGGTGATGATGATGCCAGTACCCCTGTGTAGCATTAAAGGGTTAATCATTAAAAAAATTCAAGTTAACTTGCACGTTCACTTCCAGACATTGGGGGGTCAACATCCAAACATTTATTTGGATGCATTGCTCATTACTTCTTTCGAGGACCAACAAACAACTGCTAACCCTTTTCCCACCTATAGCAGGGTTGGGTAGCTATCTTGTCCCTCTGAATGGACACAAGGGGAAATATTGGAAAGTGCTTTCCCCAATCATTTGCCGACCATAGCTACAACCCCAATACTTATACGACATTAGCCCTTGGTTTATTAAAGACATTCAGCCAAACTCCTACACCTGTATAATTGAGAGGGCTCTTTTATGTGGAAATGCCATTGTACACCACACGGGACCTGAGTTTTAATTCTCATCCAAAGGAAGGAGCACTTAAGGCATCTCTCTCGCCCAAAAGAAGCCAACCCACCTTGGTCCAGTATCAGACCCAGAATCACTGACACAGTTTCCAAGTATGCTAACCAGAGGCGTACCTAGTCTTGGTGTCACCTGGTGCGGCAAATTCTGGTGTCACCCCCACCACTGACCTTCCATAAACACTTATTTTGCCATGTGCCCCATCTGAGTCACCAACATTTCAAATGTTTTTAGGTTAATGCTTGTTTCAGGCACACATGCATATAATAGGTACCTAATAATAATTCACTAAGTATATGGCAGTGTGTGGTGGACTGGGACCTGGTAGAAGATAGGCGGGAGTGGAGGGCTAAAACCCGAACACCCGACCCTGATAAAGGCGGGATAAGGGTATGATTATGATTATACATATTGTGTAAATTTTAAAGTAGGGGATGTAATGTTGAGGTAATGTTGAGGAAAAAGTTATAGCTGATGGAGGGAGACATGCATTTCCTAAAAAAGTTTGGAAATGCAAGCTGACATTTTTTTCATTGATAGATAGGGGTATTTTTAACTATCATATAGAATTGCTCTAAAAATGCCTCTAGCAGAGCCGGGTCTGTGCGTTCCAGTTCTCCACTACTGCCTATCTTCCACCAGAACCCCATCCACCCCACACATTACCATGTTCCACCTCTGCTTTTGTCTCCCTGGGCCTCAGGTGCTCCCAACCACCTGCATTCCTGAAATGGGCCTAAAGAGCTCCTCCTCCCCTCTTCTCATACGTGTCCATAGGACTTCAACCTATTCTCCCTTATTCTTATGAGGAAATCTCTCATAGGAATGACCTCCCTCCCTCAACCTATTCATGGGAGTGGCGAGTTGCGTTGGACACACCAGTTCTCGTCTGATCACTGAAGTTAAGCAACGCAAGCCCAGTTAGTACTGACATCGGTGGTCATTCGGAAAAGCTGATTACTGTTAATACCCAATAATCGTCGCATTAGTGTAGTGGCTGTGCAGTCTCTAGTCTGTGCAGCATTAGAACTATGCAGTGGACAGGGCTCTAATGACCTTGTAGTTGAAAGGCCCTAAAACACTGTGCCCCATACAAAATTCACATTCATTAAAACTAAAATTCAATTAGTGTTGTAGGAAAAGGATGGACCTGTGACTTTGCAATAGTGCCACCCCCTGAAAGAGTGTCACTTGGTGCAGTCTGCACCCCCCACACCCGCCTCCGTATGCCACTGATGGTACCCATGCACCAATGAGGAGGGATGTTGTATACTGTATATCTTGTGTAAATTATAGGTTACTGTATTTTTGCCAATGAGGTTGGGAACCCCTGTTCTAAAACAATACACAATTTTGATATATCATATCCCTATACCTAAAATGTGAACCTTCCAAAATGCATTAATGTGTTTTAATTGGTAGTGGCGTTAGTGACACATTAGGAAGTTTTGTGTTCCCATTGTGGGAATAGAAAATACTGTAGTGAATATGGGAAAAGTGGAATACGGGAGAAAACCTAAAAAGAGTTTGAGTTTTGCATTATGCATAGTGGTGGTACGTACAGTGGTGGCACCTACTGGTGAAGGTCCCCAAATCTACTGCCGCCATTTTTTTCTTACAAGAATGTGGCACACGCATGCTCAAGAAACTCCCCGTATCTTGTTCACATATGATGTGAACAAAGCCCTGTAATATGCTAAGAAAAAAAAAACGTTAACGTTTTGCAATGCATGCACAGATTAATTTTTGTTTGCTGCCATTGGTTACTGTAAATGGTAAATGGAAGCACAAAACTCTCTATGAATTTGCACTCCTAGTTAGCTAGTTGAAGCAGCACCTCCTATATATAAAGAGCTACACATTGCATAGTGACGTCAGCAGAGGCAGTCCATTAGTCTTACCATTGCTTCACAAGAAAATTAGTACTATACAGCAGCGTTTCCCAACCTGTGGTATGTGAGTTGCTGGTTGGTGGTATGCGAAAAATATTCAATAATGGTGGACATAAACAATAAGAAAAAATAAATCATGAAAATATAATAGAAACGTTTTTTCCTATAATTCATAAAAATTATTTTAATTAATAATATTATACAGTAAAGTTGTTAATATGTATATATAGTCAATGATTCGCAATTTCCTTAACATATTAATATTTGAGGGAAACCTTTTGGACGAGCAGCACGTTTTTTTATATATAAGTGGGGAGGGGGGTATTTTTTGTGGAGCGTCCCATTTTGAGTTCTGGAAAATATGGTCACCCCATAAAATGTATAATGCAAATAAAATTAGACTATTTTTCACTGGTATGGCAAATAGTGGAGTACTTGACCTGGATAAGGCATATGATAGTGCCCCCAGACAGGTACTATAGAGCGTTTTAAGGAAGAAAGGGGTTGATGAAGGCCATATTAGGATAGTGCAGGATATGTACATGTATGAGGGTTCCATTGCTAGGGTGAGGGCAGCATGGGGAAACACTGCATGCTTCAAGGTGCAGGTTGGTGTGCATCAAGGGTCAGCACTTAGCCCATATCTATTCACTCTAGTAATGGATGAGCTGCTGATGGGAATAGGGGAATGGGCCCCTCAGTGACTGGTATTCGCTGATGATGTGGAAATGCTTGAGGGGTCCAAAGAGGATGCACAAAAGGGTCTACAAGACATTAAGACAGCTATGGAAAGAGGGGGTCTTAAAGTAAACATGAAGAAGATGGAGTACCTAGCATTCAATTTTAGTGGCCAGGGGCAAGGGGGTGAGATCCATTGTGGCAGTAAGGGTATACCAGTGGTGCAAGAGTTTTGCTATTTAGGATCAGTTTTCCAGAGCAATGGGGAGATGGCGTCACCCATAGGATTTGCTGAAGTGGAGGCAGGCAAGTGGAGTCCTGTGTGACCACCAGGTTCCAATAAAGTTAAAAGGCAAAGTTTACAGAACAGTCGTTAGGTCCGCTTTGCTTTATGGCTCAGAATGTTGGGCAGTTAAGGAGAACCATTAAAGGAGAATGCAAGTGGCTGAGATGCGAATGCTGCACTACATGACTGGTGTGTCACGAGCTGACATGGTCTGTAATGATTACTGGGTGACATCACGGAAAAGATGAGGGAGAAGCGGTTGAGGTGGTAGGGGCATGCAATGAGGAGAGGGGAAGAGCTTATTAGGTCCATTATGGGAATGCAGGTGATTTGGGACACCAGGGGTAGGGGAAGACCAAAACGGACGTGGGAGCAGGTGGTGCTGAGGGACATGGAGACATGTGGGGTGGAGAGGGACTTTGTGGGGGATAGGTGGGAGTGGAGGATAACAACCCACAGACCCCATCCTGCCACAGGCGGGAGGGGGGTATGATGCTGATGATTGTAAATAGTGGAGTACTATAGTCCAATTTGGTTTTCCTTTAGACAGGGGTTATCTTTGGAAATTGAAATGATACAAAGGAGGGCTGCAAGAATTGTGCTGCATCACTTCTCTCATAGGTTGAGTGTCTCAGACATGATCATGGAATTAGGGTGGGACTCACTACATCTGACATATCTGACAGCATCTGACGTGTCAGACAGAATTAAGCTTTTTCACAGACAACTGAAATTAGGATATGAGGGTACCCCCGGGGGCAGCTTATCCCTGGTAGACCCCTTTTTCCTAAGCAACCACCCATGTCAGTACTAGCTGGGGTGTCCACTACCAGCTGGGGTGCCATACTACCTGTCTTGGGACACTATCATAGGCCTTCTCTATTTCTAAAAAAAATGCATGCAGGTCTTTGTTTACTGCTCTGTGCTTCTCAACCATCTGTTGAAGAATAAAGATGGGTTCCATTGTAGACCTATCAGGCATGCTGAGGCGACATTCTATGACACTCTCCCACAGCTTCATAAAATAGCTCATTAGCTTAATGCCTCCATAGTTCCCAAAGTCCTGGGCGCCACCTTTGCCCTTTAACAGCGAAACAATTAAACTCTCCCGCCATGCACCACTGGTTACCACTGGTTATTTTATTGAAAAGCTTCCCCAGCATGTAATTCCTGTGGTCCCCAAGTAATGCCAAACATCGATGGGAATCTTATCTGGACCTACATCGTTATAACCTTTCATCTTTTGGAGTGCCCTGACAATTTCCACCCCACTCACCCAGTCTACAACTACTGAGGTGGCAGGGTTGTTGTTCATGACACTTTCACTGGTATCTGCATTTAAGAGATTGTTGTAATATTCCTCCCACCTCTTCATTAACTCTGCTGGCTAGAGCAGGACCCCACCATTCCTATTCTTGATCGTTATGGCCCTGGTGGCATCCTTACTAGTTCTATCTTGGGTCTTTGCTAGTTGAAAAACTTCCCTCTCACCTTCCTTAGTCCATATGTGCTCATATAAAGCCACATACTTTTGGTGTTTGGCCTGGGCAATGGTCCTCCTAGCATGTTTCTTTGCCTGTATATACTATGTCTTTGAATCCTGGTCCCCCACCTCCCTCCACCTATGAAATGCTACCTTCTTCTGATGTATGACAGCTTCCACTTCCTCATTCTACCACAAAGTCTGTCTACTCTGGTACATGAGCCTCCTACTCTAACTGTGCCAAACATTAATTTTCCATATTGTGTAATCTCCCTGGTCACCCTGTCACACATGACACCAGCTGACCCTTCCCAATTCTAGTCGAGCTGGCTAAGAATCTCCTGCCTGAATTCATGTGTGTTTGGTGGTAACTCTCACCACCTAATGACTGGTTAACCTTTCCAAGGGTGGTTCCTAGCTGCATCCCTCACAAGAACATCCATCATGAGCAACTGATGCCCACTTTCCTTCTGGAAATCCTCACTAGGGAGCACCCAGCAATCACAAATTTCAGGCCTATGCTGCATCTTAACCAAAAAAATCAATTTGAGACCTCCCTATGTGTGACTGAGAAGTGATGACGTGCTTTTCCCTCTTCTGAAACCACAAATTTGCCAATGCAAGGCAATGAGCTTGTGCTGTAACAAGGACTTGTTGTCCCTATGCTGTCAGTTGGCCATATCCCCATTCCCCATGGGCTCCCCCATATCCTTGACCCTCTTTGCCCACATGGCCATTGAATCCCCCTCCAATAATTAAATGACCACATCCATTTCCCCATCTAATTCTGCTACCTACCGACTGTAACACCTTGTCAAAATCCCACCAAAAATTTCTTTTGGGCGCCTCATCACAGCCTGCTTAGGCAGCATATTCACTGATGAGATGAAGCCCAATTCCCTGCCATACTACAATAACAAGCATTATCCTGCTGTTGATTCCATGGATAGCTGTGATCCTCTGCTGCAATTCCCTACTCAATGGAATGCCCACCCCATTTCACCCCTCCTCATGTGTGTATAGTAATTTGTATCCCTCTCTTGCCACTAACCCATCTATGCTTCAGGGTGTTTACTAATTCCCCTGTAAGGATCCCCACATCTGATGTCCCTAACTGCAGCCTAGCTCCCTTACTTAGTGGGACAGCTCTGACTGGGGGGGGTTCACCAGTCTGATGCCTAGAACCCATAGCAATAGTGACATAGTTACCTGGGGGTGCCATCCTACCCCACAGGAGACACTCAATGTCCTTTCCATCTTTGTCATGTGAGCAGAGGTCCCACACTGACATGACAATCCACCCCTCATGCCCTACACTGTAGTCCTTGTGCTCTATGTCCTTCATCCTATGTCCTATGCCGTACATCCAACATAGTCCTCCTGCAGCCCTTGTGACCTACAATCCTAGGACTGCATGACCACAGCAGACAAATAAAACAAAAACAATAGCAGTATTATAAACAAGCACAGTACCAATAACAATAATAACCATATTAACAATTAATTATTTATAACAAAAGAATTTGTGCTGTAGGGGGTTGGTACCCAACGTGACTGACAATGCAGACGACACATGCTATGCTGCAACACAATGGGAATGGTGGAAAATATCACAAGGCTAGGCCTAGAAAGCCCAACCCTGCAACAACTTTCTCATGCTGCTAAGCACACCAGCAACACCCACAACCCTACCTTTCACCTGGAACCTTGGGGTTTATGCCTTGGAAAAGGTGGGCTTTTTCTCAGTTGGTGTCCCTAAATGATTTAAAAACGAAAAAAAAAAGCAGACATGAAAATATCGCCAGCCACAGAACATGTGCCACCTAGTGTTCTCCTTGAAAACACTTACTGTGGGTCCTTTTATATAATTACTCCTACATTTTGGAGCAAACCATGATAAGGCTTTATGATGAATGAGATAACTGAAGGTCATTTAAAAATGCAAAATTGAAATTCAATGCTAAGCACAAATTCCAAATTCAATGCTAAACAGCGAAATCCAAATTCAATGCTGAATACAAAATCCAAATTCAATGCTAAATACAAAACCCAAATTCAATGCTAGATGTGAAGTCGAAATTCAATACTAAATGCAAAATTTAATCCTTGACCACTTAATAATTATGTCACAGTTATATTTAATTAATTATAAAATGATTAATTAATTATTGATTGTTGATAATTGTTGATTAATTATTATTTTAAATGCACTAAAACACGTGGGCTACAATGAATGAAACACAAATTTAATGAAGGTAATGATCTATGGGGACTATATGTTGCAGTGGACTACTTGTAGTGACGTCACACCTGACACAAAATCATGTTGCAACAGCCCATTAACACATACTCATTATTGTAATTTTGAAGGCTTATTTGGCTTTTTTCATGTTTATGTGATGTGAATATTTAGAAATGCCCTGATCTATTTAAAATCTGCATCTTATCGTCTTTGAAATAAATGCTTTTGTTACTTTAAAAATTACACCCTCCTTATGCAGGATAAAAGGTTCCAAATACAGTTTGGTCTCGTTTTATGCAGTTTCCTTTTATGTGATTTCAAAGTTGTGCAGTTTACATTTGATTAAAAAAAAATTCGCCAAATATGCATACTGTATGCTTGTTCAGGAAGTATACGCAGTATAAGGCCCATGACACTGATAAAATCCATCGACAATTGTATTAGCCAGTCAACGAAGTTTTAGTCTGTCAGAAATTAGCATACATAATAGAGGATTCCGCACTTGTACATGACACATAACAATCATACCCTTATCCCGACTGTGGCAGGGTCGGGTCTGCAATTCCACTGAGCATGCTCTAAAATTAAAACTTATTTTGGAGGTGATTTGAAAATTTTTAATCATGATGATATAGAAGAACTGCTGGTGGATGATGTCTTAAATGACGATATTATTAAACTAACTTTAGGTGCAGGCTGGTGTTAAACCTCAAAGTGTTTCCAGACACATTTAGGAAATTTAACACATACCTCAAAGTTTCCACTTTCACGTCAAAGTGTCTTGGCCGTTTTCCATTACCCTGGTTAGGTTATTTTGATAGAAATTGTGCGTTGATTCACGTTACACATGTGCTCTGAAGAAAAGAGACAAATTTGGGCATCTGCATTCGGACCTAGATGGTGGGCACTTTGAGGTACTCAAAGTGTCCGGCTGGACACTTTCAAGTGCACCCCGCACACTTTGACGTGTGACACCATCATCCCCCACACACAGACAACCCAGCCAATATCCCTGCGAGTTCCAGACGCCTGACTGGAGTGTCTGCAATCAGAACATGTTCAGGGAACCTGCAGACCCGGCCCTGCTGCAAGCGGGATATGCATATGACGACGATGATGATGGTCAAAACAAAACTCAGCAGAGAGTGAGAAAAAAATATGTTTGTGAAAATGTATCTTCTATATCAAAGACATCTATCGCAAAGACAGTTATTTCTGATGATGAAAGTGATTTACAAACAGCTTGCAGATGGTGTATACCCTTACCAGATAGACGATTGAATTGAAATACAATTTCATTTAAAGTTTATATAATTCTTTTTCAGCTTCCCAAAGAAATTTATTAAGAAACCTATTTTCTTTAACATCAACGAACTTTTTTATGCGGTTGTGCATTCATTTTATTCGTTATTTCGGAGTTACGCGAATTTTAAAAATTATAGAAAATATCCCTAATTTTTCCATTGACTTAGTCTCATTTTATGCGATTTTCTGAGGAACGTATCCCCTGCATAAAAAGAGACCTGACTGTAGCGTGTCATCAATGTTTTGTCATCTACTTGTCACTTTCAATCGTTCTCTGTGTACCAAAACGATTTTTAGGGGTAGCTTGGGGTGGGGACATCGTGGAAAAGATGAGAGAGAATCGGTTGAGGTGGTATGGACATTTGAGGAGGAGGGGAGACGATGAACTGATTAGGTTCATTATGCAACTGTCGTTGATTGGGGGCACCAGGAGTAGAGGAGGACCAAAGCGGACGTGGGAGCAGGTGGTGGAAAGGGACATGGAGGCATGCGGTGTGGAGGGGGACTTCGTGGTTGATAGGCAGGCGTGGAGGATTATAACCCGCAGACCCGACCCTGCCTCAGGCGGGAGAAGGGTGAGATGATGATGATGATGTTTCCCACTTTCAAGCTACCTCTAATGTAATCGTTACGGATTCTGTCGGGCCGTGACACTCCACTGATGTAACACAGCATTCGCATCTCCGCCACTTGCATTCTCCTTTCATGGTCCTTCCTAGCTGCCCAACCCTCCAAGCCATACAGCATAGCGGGTCTAAGGACCTTTCTGTAAACGTTGTCTTTTAACTTTATTGCAGTGGTTTCCAACCTTGGAGGTGCGACTCCCAGGGGTTTGTTTGTTTGTTTGTTGGAGTTTAAGGTCCCGTCAACTACGAGGTCATTAGAGACCCGTCCACTGTGTAGGTCCGATGCACATACCGCACGGACACCACACCAATGCGACGATTATTGGGTATTAGCAGTACCCAGCTTTCCCGAGCGACCACCCTTGTCAGTACTAACTGGGCTTGCGTTGCTTAACTTCAGTGATCAGACGAGAACTGGTGTGTCCAACGCAACTCTCCGCTCCCACGACTCCCAGGGGAGGCACGGACTACTGCCAGGGGAGGCGCCAGTGGAGAGTATGACTCATTGTACTGCAAAGCAATGCAAGTCCTTCTACCGTTTGTAACGTATTATTCATTTGAAACGGGTTTTTCCGCACTGGCTGCAATGAAAACCAAATACAGTGATACCTCGACTTATGAGTATAACTTGTTTTGCGACTGAGCTCATAAATCAAATTGCTCGTATGTCAAATTATTTTCGTTCATGAAAATTAATTGAAATGCCTCTAATCCATACCAGCCCTCCCCCCAAAATTGTTTAAAATCATTATGAAAGATATATCATTGATTTTTACTTGTTTCCCCATGCTATAATTCATGTAGAGTGTGCGACGTTATGAGCCATGGTGACATCTTCTTCAGCAAACCTCCAAGCTCCTGCACTTTCCAAGGAACACACTCTCCTCTACCACTGCCACTTTTGATCCAATCCTTTGATATCCGATTCAGACACAACCTCAGAACACAGATTCTTACATATAGAGGTCAAAGTCCTTCTTGCAGTGGCGTAGCCAAGGGGAGAGGGGTTAACCCCCTCCCCTCCTGGAGACGCTACTGCCTTCTTGTAACACCCTGACAGGCCATCACAGCAGTGGCAGAACATGTGCTTGGTGAAGAATTTCTTGAAATTATAGTTCACCTGCTGGTTCATAGGCTGCAGAACAGGACGTGTCTTCGAAGTTTGGTGGATGAGCAGATGCATTAGCCAGGATGAGAAGGGCTTGCAGGGGTAGATAACTTTCTTGCAGATTGCTAATTATTGGCGGTGTGTGAAGTTCACTCGTAACTCGTATTTTATCTCGCACCTCAAAATCAACAAATTGACCAAGTGACAGTTCGTATCTCGAATAACTCGTAAGTTAGGGCACTTGTAAGTCGAGGTATCACTGTATTGAACCAGGTTAACAGTCGAAAACGAGTTATCAGTCTCACTCTCCACATTGCCCAAAGATTTGATAAACTTTGTGCCAGTAAACAACAACCACCCCAAGGGCGGATCCAGAGGCTGGCTCAGGGGGGGGGGTGATTATGATTCTGAAGCAAATTGTAAGTTTCAGCCAGTCCGAATTCCCAAAGTAGCCAGGCCGACGGCCTGGCCACAAGGGGGGGTTGTCAGCCCCCGTGGATCCGCCACTGACCCACCCTCGCATTAAATTTTGATGCATTAGGTGTAGGTAAATTAGTAATTTGATATAAAAATACTGTAAATATGCATGTTCGACGATATACACACATCATCTATTAAAAGATGGGGAGGCATGGAGGAAAAAAATTTTTTTTAGGGAGGCGCAGTAGCATAAAGATTGGAAACCACTGCTTTATTGGGACTCGGCGGTAGCATTAGACTAGGGTTGCCATAATTGTCGGACCACCGACCGGGACATCCCCCCTTAAAAATATTTTTTCAACAAAATGGCAAGAATTCATATTATAAACATTCATAGCTTTATTAAAAACTTCCATAATCCTTTCACTAACGCATTGAAATATAAAATATTTTAGAGGACTGGGTGGGGGTAGAACTTCAAAAAATGTGCGCCCCGAATGTTTTTAAATATTCATAATCCCTGACTATACAGCAATTAGAAAAAGGTCCTCTCCTGGCCGTTTGACAATTACCTATCTTCAGTGGTTTAGCCAACTACAGATTGGACTGCAACTGTTGGACTGGCAGTATCATTTACGCCCCTTTCAGGCAGTGAGGGGGAAGCAATTGCTGCATTGCCCCTCATCTGGACCCGCCCCAGGGATCAATGGTGGATCATTCCCGAACAGTCAGTTTCACTGGCAAAATGTGATGTGCTTTCATGGACGAATCTGTACCAAATCTCTAGGCATGTACTGTATATGCGCAGTACTGAATGCAATGATATTATCAGAAAATAATTGTTTAACATGCGAAAATTTTAAATCGACCGGGACAAATGACTGTCGGACCGGGACACTGGGACACAGACCTCAAAACCGGGGCATGTCCCGGTGTACCGGGACGTATGGCAACCCTACATTAGACTCATCTTTCCTGCCTCCACTTCAGCAATTCTGCATTAATCCTATGGGTCACGTTGGAATCCATGCTCGCCCCCCCCGGATCCGCCCTTTGCCTACTGTGACTTTCCTTAATACCTGCACTTTCATTAATTAAACAGTGGTTCAAAGAGGGCCAATGCTGAGGCCCCTTCTTAACGGCACGTTTCATGTCTATGGCGGGAATAAACTTGCTTTGCTTCATTACAAAAATACGCAATATTGGTGGATGATCTGGAAACCTATTTTAAGATCTTTTTAATGGCTGTTAAAGGACGCTAAGATGTTAAAGGTTCTTCTTTCAAGGCCGTGTCGAATACAACATTTTTGTTTCAAATGAAATTCGATCTTAATTGCCAACCATCACTTAAAATTTGTGTATATCTTATCACATCAACACGGTCAGATAAAAAACATCGAAAAATTGGAGGAGGAGAGGTTACGAAATTATAGTTTAAGAAGAGATCGTTTATCTGAATACGTGAAACGCAATTGCAAGGGGTTACCTCTTCGCTGCACCACAAACAACATCATTCAGAACCCTTTTATTGCGTATGGCAGGGTCGGTTACCCGTTTATCCCATCGGCACTGAGAACACAAGGACGATGTACTTGACGATATCGTTACATAGCCAGTAGCAGACACGGACCAGTAGCCAGTCACGGACGCCGTGGGAGGTAACCTCCTGATCGTTGTATAAACAACTTTCACCGTCCTTTCATTTAGGAGAGAAATAACGAAATCTACTGCCATACCGTGAATGCTCCATATGTGATAGCTCCATTTGAGAAATCGTAGGAGGGACAAAACGTAATTTAGGTACATGGAATGTGGGGACCGTGCCATAACGGGGGTGTGAAGCGCCTGTGGCAAGTGTCTAACTTGCGCCGCCACATAACCCAATATGGACAAAAAACTTAAAAATTTTGCGTCCCAAACCCAGTTGCGCCCGTGGCGGCCGCCTTCTTCGCCACGCCCTCGTTATGGCCCTGTGTGGGGATTCTAACAGGGAAAGCGGGGGCATTAGTCAATATTTCAAAGTTAAGGGTGATTTTATATAACTCCTCTACAAGACACATACAGAATGGAAGCGTAATAGAGCAAGGATCCTTGAAGCGGGGCACAAGGTGTTTTACACAGGATGAAAGTGAAGGAAGGAAGTCATTAGAGCCCAGTCCACTTCGTAGTTCTAAAGCAGAGATTGCATAGACACTATGTTGGTGCCAGGTGCAGCGACTGTTAGATATTAACCGTACCCAGTTTTCTCAAACGGCTGGGGTTGCGTTGCTTAACTTCAGTGATCAGACGAGAACTGGTGTGGCCAACGCAATATAGTCGCTCCCAAGTGAAGAGGGACGAAATGGAGTGGTTATAGTGCTAAGTAGAGAGTTGCAGCAAGGGGTCACAGTATTTAAGAGAATAAATAGTAGACTAATGTTAGTTCTAGCGGTTTGGAGGAGAGAAATTCTGAACCTCATCAGTTTATATATATTTCTCAACTGCAAGGACGTCTCGATGAGCCTTCAAAGCGGGCTTGTGAAGGCTATTTTATCAGTTAGTGCTTTTTGCAGGCTTCCAGTTAAAACACTCCAGTGGCTATGAACAACAGATAGAGGCTTCAAGTGCCATGTAGACAAAGATAGACAGGGTTATAAGATGTGCAAGGAGGATGGAGGTATTGTACGTTAAATCCAGGAGCAGCAAGAGGTTCATGATTGCTGGGCTCTTCCCCAGTGAAGGTTTCCAAAAGGAAGGAGGGCATAGGTTTCATATGTTAGAAGCCCTAGTGAAAGAGCAGACAAGGTACCTTCACGAGAAGATCAGACCATTGGGTGGTGGAAACTGTTAAAAAAAACAGGCATTTCATCAAGAGGTACAAAAGGGAAGGCACTACTGATGCTGTATTGGATGCCAAGAAGATGTGAGAAGTCATTACATTGGAGGCATGGCACAGAACAGGTAGGCATGGTAGAACCAGCAATCAAACAAATTATACTGTGCTTCAGGTTTATGAGGCCCTCTACAATCAGTTATTGACAAAAGAAGGGGATAGAGAGATGTTAAAATTGTCATTGCTAGAGAAAGGGCAGATAGAGATACGACCCACGCCTTAACAATTCAGGATGACAATGGTAGGATCCTGCTTCTCCCTGCTGAGGTAAACTGGAGGCCGAAAAAATACATTGAAACTTCTCTAATCGATCCACCCTTGTTGATATACAAAAGTGGACCCATGAGAGGGGTTGACCGATTAGGGCGGATCTTTGTGGGAGGTGGACCAATAGAGAGGTTTCACTGTATTTCCACAACTGATGAGTGATACAGTCGGCAAGAAGGACAGCGACACCCACCCTACCACTTCAAAGAGTGGTGGGCAGGATCCAGGAGGAGTGGATAGTTGGGGCCATCAGGAAAATGAAAGGTAGAAAAGCAGTAGGCCCAGATAGAATCCCTAATGAAGTGCAGCATAGCCTGGGAACCACAGGTATCAAGTGACTTGGGAAACTATTGAATTGGATAGCTAATGAGAATAGAAGGGAATCACTATTCCCTTTCAGAGATAAAGGTGATGTTCTGGACTGCAATAACTATAAAAGCATTCAGCTTATGTCTGTTTTGGCTTTTGCCACTTTTATTGTTATGTCTGTTTTTGCTTTTGCCACTTTTATTGTTATGTCTGTTTTCGCTTTTGCCGCTTTTATTGTTATGTCTGTTTTGGCTTTTGCCACTTTTATTGTTATGTCTGTTTTGGCTTTTGCTGTTTTTATTTTTAATGTCTGTTTTGGCCTGTACTTATTTTTCATATTTATTTGGCTATTGCCTTTTTATTCTTATTACTCTTAGTGGGCTTTGCCATTATTTATTACCATCATGGTGGGATGGTTAGGTTTGAAGATTGTCTTTCTGGCCCCGAATGACCATTGCAGTCGATGGGCCCTAAAACTCAAACAATCAATCAATCATGAACCCTGTTGATTTTTATTACTACATTGGTGGTGTGTTGGTGGAGAGGGTGGTGACCCATAAACAT
The DNA here is from genome assembly GCA_013389805.1 of Trigoniulus corallinus. Classification (NCBI taxonomy): domain Eukaryota; kingdom Metazoa; phylum Arthropoda; class Diplopoda; order Spirobolida; family Trigoniulidae; genus Trigoniulus; species Trigoniulus corallinus. The sequence continues at coordinate 2,228,491 of JAAFCE010009125.1, read as the reverse complement.
CTTGTACTTATTTTAAATAGTAAAGGTAACTGGAAGGATCATATTGGCAAATTGATTGGGAGGGCTAAGCAGTTTCTCCATTTGATTAGTAGGGTTCTTGGGAACAGCACAAAGGAAGTTTAAGTAACAACCTATACATCAAGGGTGTGACCAATTTTAGAGTATTGTAGCCCAATTTGGTCTCCCGTCAGGCAGGACTTATCATGGGAAATTGAAACCAAAGGAGGGCAGCAAGAATTGTGCTCCACAGGTTTTCACACAGGGAAAGTGTGTCTGAAATGATTAGGGAATTAGGGTGGGATACCCTGAGCCAGAGGCTTTATCTCACAGCATTTATCTTTTCATATGACTGTTGCTGATGGGATGCAATGTACTTCTGACTGGAAGTGTGTTCCAGGTTAGGTATAAGGGGAGAAAGGATCATTCATATAAATTTAAGGAACTAAGGGCACAGACAGACTCATACTACTGGTCTTTCTTACCAAGAACCATTCAACAATGGAATACCTTGGAGAAAATAGAGTGGAGGGCTTACTGAAAAGGAAGGCCACCTTTGCAAATTTTGTAGTGGGACACAACAACTATAGCTTGGGGTCTTAGAAGATTTCTGGCTTCTTATGTAGCAATGAGAGTTAGTCTCTCCACTGTCAAATTGGCCATAGTGGCTGCTTACAGTGAACTAGAATTAGAATACACTCCCCTGATGGACCCCAGATGTGGCTGGTTTCCATTCAGATGCACTACCCTTGAACGGGACCCTCTGTTGTCTACCCAGGAGATAGCCTGAATATTAGCAAGCTCCAATCTCAAGAGCTTGCAACCCCCAATTTTCATGGCTAGAAAGCAGAAATCCAACATTGCTGTGCACTACCCAGTAAGAATTTTCAGAAGGGAACTGGCCATAAGCTGTGCATGATAGAATTACTAATGAAGTGGCTAGTTAGGGAAAATTAGTGGAAAGCAGAATCGGTTATTAGGTGGTGGAAGTTGTCCACCAAGGCAGATGAATTCCAGCTGGAGTTCTCAGACAGGTCACCTGGGATTGCGATTGCTCAACCAATGCCATGTGGGACAGGGTTGCCAGGAGGATTAGGGGATGTGGAGAGGCTCTGTTGGGCAAGGGTAGAGTAGGAGGCACTTATCACAGTAGGCAGACGTGGTGGTGGAATGAGGAGGTGGAAGCTGCCATCAAACTAAAGAAGGTGGCTTTCCATAGGTGGAGGGAATTAAAGGATCAAGTCTCAGAGACTATGTTCAGGCAGGCATGGGAGAACACTTTATGCTTTAACGTGCAGGTTGGTGTGCACTGAGGGCGCAGCGCTTAGCCCATATCTATTCACTCTAATAATGGATGAGTTGCTGACTGGAATAGGGGGATGGATTCCTCAGTGCTTGGGATTTGCTGATGATGTGGAAATGCTTGAGGAGTCTAAAGAGGATGAACAAAGGGACCTACAAGTGATTAAAACAGCAATGGAAAGAGGGGGCCTTAAAGTGAACATTTCGGTGGCCAGGGGCAAGGGGGCGAGATTCGCTGTGGGGTGAGGCCAGTGGCGTAGCCAGGTATTAGAGCCAAGGGGAGCAGCAAGCATATTACGAAGGCGCCACTTTTTAATCCTACAAAGGCGCATTTTCTGAAAATTTGATCAGGGGGAGGGCCGCTCCCCCTACATCCCCCTAGCTACCTCACTGGGTGACGGGATACCAGTGGTACAAGAGTTTCGTTATTTAGGATCAGTTTTCCAGAGCAATGGTGAAGAACATGTAGGTAAGGAGAATGCAAGGGTAAGGAGAAAGTAAGGGGAATGTAAGTGGGCAAGATGCGAATGCTGCACTTCATGAGTGGGGTGTCACGAGCTGACAGAATCCGTAACGATTACATGAGAGGTAGCCCGGGGGTGGGAAACATCACAGAGAACGTGAGAGAACATCGGCTGAGGTGGTATGGGCATGTGATGAGGAAGGGGGACGAGGAACTTATTAAGTCCATATTAGGTCCATATGGAATAGCAAGTGAGTGGGGGTACCAGGAGTAGGGGAAGATCAAAGCGGACGTGAGAGCAGGTGCTCCAAAGGGACATGGATACGTGCGGGGTGGAGGGGGACTTGGTAGGGGATTAGCCGGAGTGGAGGATAACAATCCGCGGACCCGACTCCGCCGCAGGCGGGAAAAGGGCAAGATGATGTTAATGAACCATCTACTTTTGGGCCTACACTCTAAGGTAAAATATGCTTATTTTGTTATACTCTATCGCTGTTGTAGCATTTGTACCATGAGTTCAGACGCACTCTGTTTATACTCGCGCCAATGTCAAACTGCATTCATAAAAAAGGACGGCTATACTGTTCAAAAAGTTTAGGAGGGAGCACGCGCCACCTGCTCCCCAATGGCATGGCACCTCTGATCATATTCTTGAGAGGATTCTACTTAAACGCTGCTAAAGTTAACAACATTATTTCTATACTGTAACCCCTATCACAAAACTCGCAAAATTTCGACACCATTTTAAATGAACTGATGTCAAATGTTGGGGCAGTGTAAAATGTTAGAAAGAGACTTCAACTGAACTAATAGATACTCACGTCCTGATGATCCCCTTCCCCTAACCCTTTTCCCGCCTATGGCAGGGTCGGGTACCCATCTTGTCTCTCTGAATGGACACAGGGCGATATACCGTGTTTCCCCGAAAATAAGACCTAGCCAAAAAGTAAGACCTACCAAGATTTTTCCAGATGTGCTTAATATAAGCCCTTCCCCGAAAATGAGCCCTATGAGAGCCCTAAAGGCTGCCACACACTATCCAACTTGTTGGGCCAACCTCCCAACCAACCCAACAAATTGTGCAGTCTGTAGGCGTGTTGTGCGACCATTCCGACAGTCGAGCAAGTTGGTTTGATGAAACCATCCAACCGCCGGCTCCTCCTCCCAATCACCCAACACACTGTATAGTCTGTGTCATGGTTGGCCCAACCGGCCAACGACAGAACGTGGGGCAAAAGAGCACATCCGTTTTTGTTTACTGCGTCTGATAGGGTGATTTCATTAAAGGGAGTGGTGAGTATAGAGCAGTGATTCTCAACCACTGTGCTGCGAGATTGAAGAAATGTGCCGCCACTGGGAATAGTCATTCGTTCAGTTCTGCCTAGGAGGGACTTGCTGAAGCAATGGGCACGAATATTACTGTTCTTACTACTCCCTAAAAAGCATAGGGCTAGGTTACAAGTAGCAGGCGAGGGCACCCATCTTGTCTCTCTGAGTGGACACAAGGGCGATATATTGCACAGTGTTTTCCCTCACCCAGTTGCTGACCAAAGCTGCAACCCCTATCCTTTCTATCGTCTCTCTACTGTTCGTTGGGACCCCGGGGGTGAGGTCCTACACCTGGAAATTTTGCTTCCTCTATCCGTTCCATAATAGAGAGGGTTCTTTCACATGCAGATGTCATCATATGCGACGCAGAACCTCGGTTTACTGCTCATCTGAAAGAAGGTGCACTCAGTGTTTCTGTCGCCCAAAAAAGCTGACCGTAATAATAAGCCGACCGTATGATTTTAAAAGATAATATTACAGAAAAGAATAAGACATTCTCCGAAAATAAGCCCTAGTGCTCAATTCGGCACCAAAATTGAAATAAGACAGTGACTTATTATCGGGGAAACATGGTATACAGGGCGTCATAGGATTTTCTGCAGCCGGTTGCCGGCCAAAGCTGCACTCCTACGCTTATTTATCGCCGGTCTAGTGTTCGTTGGGTAATGCTACCGACGCCAGGGGGCAAGCTCTCATACCTGGAAATTTTTGTCTCATCTACCCGTTGCGTAGTAGAGAGGGTTCTTTTACGTGCAAGTGCCATCGTACAACCTTACAACCACACGGGACCTCGGCTTTACTGCTCATCCGAAAGAAGGCACACACGCGGCCACTCGCACCCACCTCGTCCCGTATCGAACCTAGAACTACTGGCGCAGTTGCCGAGCGTGCTAACCACTACGCCACAGTGGAGGGCGCAGCACCAGCTCCCTTGATGGAACTATATTACGCCTCATTCATCTGTGAGGCATAAGAGGGATGCGAATATAGGACGCGGCTATAATAAAGAGATAAAAATGAGCTTATGAATTATCTCCATTTCGACATTGGGAAATGACGTTTGATATCTTTATTGCCTGCGCTTCATTGCAATATCATGATTATTGGGCGGATGTTGCAAGAGCGGTTTCGCATGACAAATGAGCCAAGTCTATCTGTTAAATGCACACACACACACACACACACACACACATCGATTTCATTACAAGCATTTTACTGCTGATGGGGCGTCCTTAGGATAAGTACATTGTAATTAAGAAATGGAAATGTATATTTACAACTGTTCGTGACTAGTTTCACCTTGATTAAGTTTGCCTATCCTAGGTAAAAGACGCCTTATGTCTTGCACATGATCTATCTTGCAAGCAAGAACGCATAAAGTTCACTGAGCAACCGAATCAGACAATTAAGGGGACTAGAATGTTGCACCTTCTAAGATGTAAAAGTTTGGTTCATGCCACGCCTGTTATTAATTGGTAGATGCGATGGGCCATTCCGACCATTTATTAACTTTTAGCGTAAATTGCACCTTCCTTCAACTGGGAAACAAAGCCGTGACCAGTGTGGTGTGCACGGGAAAGAATCCCTTTATACATCATCATCACTCCCAGCCGTTTTTCAGCCAGTGACAGGTTTGGGTACCTAGATTTTCTCTTTTGGAATCAAGTACGGTACCGGTACTTTAAAGCATTCATCTGCCAACCTAATGCTGCAAACCCTTGCATATTTGATGTTCAGTGATAACAGGGGAACTGACTCACTGATAGTGGACAGCGTTTTCTTTCTAGTTAGAGCCTTAAGTTTCTTTTCTATCACATTGGGAGTAAAGTTATGGTCCCACGTGGTTTTGAAGATTCACTGGTTCGTGAAAGCACTTGGGTGCACGACTCTCTTTAAAAAATCCGTTCATCAGATCACTCACGTGTCGGACCTTGACATACCCTTTAAAAGTGTTAAGCGGGCTTCACAACAGCAATGGGAACGGGAACGTAAAACGTATTTTGTGCAGATGGGAGGGGCGACGGGTACGTCATGTGGTGGAGGTGCGCTCCTATTGGTCAAACGGCTTACGTTTAACGGAAAGTTGAATTTTTTTCAACTTTCCCGGCCATTGCCGTTCCCGTTCTCGTTCCCGATGTTATTGTGAAGCGGGCTTTAGTGACGATGCTGATGACCTGACGTTGATAAATTTCTCTTCCAGAGGTGCATTGAACAACGTTGTATATCTAAATCAAACGTATTGTTGTTTGTTGGTGTTTTAGGACCCTTCAACTACAAAGTCATTAGAGTCTCGTCCACAGCATAGTTTTTATGCAGAGACTGCACAGACACTACACTAATGTGAACACTTTTGGGTATTAGCAGAACCCAGTTTTCCCAAGCAGCCACCCATCAGTACTAGCTGGGGTTGTGCTGCCAAACTTCAGTGATAGATGAGAACCGGAGTGTCCAATTCAATTCGCCACTCCATAAATGAAACGTACAATCAATCCAACCCAGGAAGGCACTCGAGGTTGGTCGATTTTCTTTAATTTAGGGGATACGGTCTTCTAATTAAGAGGAAAGGGAAAGTGAAGGTGGGGAAAACATTGAAAGTAAACTAGCAAGGGGTATCGCCTTTGTTTGTCATTTGACCTTTGACAGTCATTTTAGGAAAGTACTTTTCAGCTAACAAGACCTCTGAAGAAGAAAAATCTGATCACATATACAGTAAATGATTATCGGGTAGCACATTCAGTAACTGTATCAGTAGTTCTAGGTTCGATACTGCAGTGAGGTGGGTTTACTTTTTGAGGGCAAGAGGTAGGCCCTGAGGGCACATTTCTTCAGATACAAAGTAAAACCAAGATCCTGTGTGGTGTATGATGGCATTTGCATGGAAAAGAATGCTCTCTATGATGCAGTGTGTAGTCAGGCAAAATTCCCAGGTGTAGGAGCTTGCCCCCTTTGGGTTTTTAGGGCTTTTCAGCTACAAGGTCATTAGATCCCAACCCACTCTGCAGTTCTAATGCATTGACTGCTGACACTACACCAGGGGACACTACACTACATAACATAATCCATTTATTAACAACATGAAATGAGATGTCACAGCATGAGTTCCTGGGATGAGCCTCTGGGACCAACAACCCATCTTCTATCTAATTCACAAGTACAGTCGTGGCCAAGAGTATTCAGCACTTTAGAGTTTCTGGTGTGAGGTCACTTGCATGACGATTAGGATGATACCGAATTAGTAAGATGACAACCATGACACAAAACTTACTAGCAGCTCACTAAATCTCCTCAAAGATTTGGTCGTTCAGAGTACCTAAGTGTTTTTCCAGCAATGAGTATATGTCACTTGGCATTGCCGGGACATACCTAACAGGGGACGGATTATTCAGTTGGACACACCAGTTCTCATCTGATCACTTAAGTTAAGCAATGTAACCCCAGTTAGTATGAAAATGAGTAATGCTAATACACAAAAATCGTCAGATTAGTGTAGTGCAGCGATTCTCAACCACTGTGCCACAAGATTCATGAAATGTGCCGCCGCTGTGAATACACATAGGCCTACATAAGTGACGTCAGACAAATAGGGGAATCCACACAGTGCGTTTGGGGGATGGTGATTTAGCCAGCCCCTGTATGTGCTGTGGGAAGGAGTGAAATAAAATAGCTCCCACAAACCAAATCCCCCATGTGTGCCTGGGGTAGAATAGGCACACAAGGTTCTGGAGACATAGACTGGAGGAAACCACCATAGTGGATTCACACAACCGTCTTGTCTTCACCTGGATAAAATCGCAGTTGCGGTTTGACGTGTTCCCAGTTGGTGTAGGTTCCCCAATAAGGTGTCTGTGAAAACATGCCTACCCACGTGTTAGTGGTGCATGGAGACCCGTAGCCCTGGGAAAAGCAAATCCTGCTGAATGAAGAGGCATTTGCCCTGTGATATCTCTGGGCAACTCCACACAGGTGAGGCGGCTCACAGCCATCAAGGACTTAGGTTGCAACCTATAGTCTCCAATACTTCACTTTGGCCACAGCTTCCAGGAAAAATGGGCAGCCACTGCAGAAACCAAGTCTTGGTTAACTGGCCAGGGGTACATGTGTGTGCACCCTTGGTCACTTCACTGGGGGTGCATGGGTGTGTGCACCCTTGGTCAGACGGCAAGGGGCAAATAGGTATATGCCCCCAGGGTTACTGTGAGTGGACTGGCAGTCAACCCCGATGCCATTGGTCTGATACTCGGGGATTATGCTAACCTTATGGTCTCCTGCCCAAACAACCTTGGCGATACAAATGGGCATCCCCTTGTTGGGCTCCATGGTGGGTGAGGACTGTGGGCAGCGAATTGCAAACACCCCAAAGCATGGTGGTAAATCAGAAGCTGGGGGCCTCATCAAATAACCCCACCCCTTTGTCTTCTTCTTCCTTTCTGTCTGCGACTAGTTCTTGTGTTGAGCCAGAAGACGATGGCCTCGGTTCGGACCGACTGCCACTAAGTCTATGGAGACGAGTAGAGCTCCAAGTAAGACATGGTGTACCCCCAGTAAGCCATCTGGATCCGGGAACGACTCTGTGACTTCTACTGCATCGGCACCTGCCCTTAACAAGATACAACGACTTCTCAGCCTTAAGGTGCAGGGCTCCACCGCTGATGGGAAGCATGTTCCTGCATCTAAGGAGGTCTTAGGTGCAGTTAAATCCATTTCCACCCCTTCTTCGAATCCTATCCAGCTCCTTTCTGTATCTGGGGAGGATGGTGGAGCTTAGGGGAAGCCATCAAGGGCGTTTCTGGTGACATGACTTCAGTCAAGAAACTTTGAAATGGCACCTTGTTTGTGAAGGCATCTGCCCCTCACCACATTGCGCTTCCCCATTGTGGTCGAACCCCATCGCACCCTAAACAGCAGTAGAGGTGTGGTATGGTGTCCTGACCTATGCGGGGAGTCAGAGTAGAACATAGTGGAGGAGCTCAGGGACCAGGGTTGATGGCTGTCTGCCACACCTCCGTTTCACAAGATGGAGAATCCAACCCCTCTGACACCTTGGTGCTGACCTTTGGTAGGCCGAAGGTGCCAGAGTACATCAGGGCTGGCTACCTCTGCTTGCCAGTACGTCCTTTCATACCGAGCCCCCTTCACTGCTTGGTGCCAATGATATGGCCATGGCCAGAATTCCTGTTCTGCCAGGGCCATGTGTGGCACTTGTGGGCAGGGACTGCACCTTGTTGCATCAACTGTAAGGGAAATCACCCCGCCTCTCTTGGGATTGCCCCAACTGGATGAAGGAACCTGCAATCCAGGAGTTGCATGTCAAGAAGGGCATTGGTTTTTAAGATGCATGGCAGCTGCTAGCCTCACCAGGGACGCCCAGTCGCAAAGAAAGCAGTGCAGCAAAGACAGCTGCTGTGTCATCTGTGTTACTACCACAACTCCCTCCATTGATGCATTTGTTGCCCACTCAGGCCCACAGGGTCCATGGGATGCCGGTCTGTGCTAGCATTGGCTGCCAGACGGATCCCGACCCTATTTCAGAGGCTTCTTCTCGCTCTACCACTGCCTCTGGCCCACGTTTGGGCTCCTCAATAGTGACGGTACCAGCCTCGTTGGAGGCCACAGGAGCCTCCAAACAACAGAGGCATCTCCATTGAATACCTGCCTCCCTGACTCAGTCCGGCCGGCCCCCTCCATGGAGGTGAACACCCCCCGCTCCTGCAGTGGGGCACATGTCCTTGGTTAGTCCACCCAGGCTCTCTGGCCAATGGGGTGGCAGAATGTCCCAGCTGGGGCATGATGGGGCACCTTTGAGATGGAGAAGGAAGACCGAATTGTTAACTCCCCTCCCTTTTCTGCAGTGGGACGGAGAAAAGGGAGAAATGGAAATAAACCTCCAAAGCCCACCTGAAGGTGAATCTCTTTCAATGTACCTGTCAAGGATTTCCCCACAAGAGGGACGAGAGCACAATGCTGATCTCACGGCACAACCCCATCTTCATTCCCCTCCAGGAGATCCTCTGCTGTAGTGATACCCCACTTTCGTTATGGTGCTACACCGTGTATACATGCATGGCGTAGGCCAGGGAAGCCACCCTGTTGGAGGGGTGACTATCATGTGAGTCCCAGGGCATGTTGGCATTATGGGCAATGAGGGCAGATGCCCATGCCCGTCAGGTGGCTCACCACCAAATGTACCTGACACTACTGTCCTCTTCTCTGACACTCATCGAATGGTGTGGTGGGCCGTCCATGAACAATGGCAGGCCCAGTGATTTGCAGAGACCATCAACAAACTCTGCACACTGAAGGACACTCCATTGCACTGGGCGTCCTCGTGCCACCAGTCCTAGAGGGAGGAGGTTTGCTTGCTTGCTGGCCTCATCCACTCCTACATACTACAGGGTGAGGATCAACCGTGGTATGACTGCTTTTGAGAGCCTCTCACAGTGGTACACATCTCTAGTCACTGTGAGAGATACCGTGAACTTAAATACTGACTGGTGGTTGGTCCAGAGCTCTTTACCTCACTTGGGGGATAACCCCCAGGGAGTGGAGAACTCACCTTTTTTTTGTTTTCCGGCAGTTTTGTCTTTTCCTTTCGTGTCGTTTTGGCTTTTGCCTTTCACTACTACTGTATATCATTTTGGCTATTGCCTTTTATTTCTGTGCCTGTGTTGGCTTTTGTCCGCTTTTTGTTGTTCTTGGGGTTTGGCTTTTGCCTTTTTATATCTATATTCATCTTTTTATATCTATTTCTGTTAAGGCTTTTGCCCATTTTATCTCTTGTCTAGTTTTCACTTTTGCGTGTATTTAATCTGATATTTATTTGGCTGTTGCCGTTTTATTTTTTATTGCTTTTGGTGGGCTTTTGACCTCATTTATTGTCATCATGGTGGGATGATCATTTACACCCCCACCATGGTGACTGTCTTTCTGGGCCCTAATGACCACTGAAGTCGTTGGGCCCTAAAACACAAACCAACAACAACAAATCAGACAAATAGTTCAATCGGTTCTGCCTTCGTAAGGGGGCTGACTGAACCAATGGGCATGAATATTACAGTTCTCACTACTGGCTAACAAAGCTATGAAGAAGTTTAGTAGTTAGTATGTAGTAGTCACCCACTTGATGTGTGCATAGGGGTAGGTTACAATTAACTTCTAACCCTCTTCCCGCTTATGGAACGGCCGGGTACTCATCTTGTCCCTCTGAGTGGACACAAAGGCGATATATTCCATAGTGTTTTCCCACTACCGGCTGCCGACCAAAGCTGCAAACCCTATTCTATTTATAGTCTTACTACTGCGGGGCGAGCTCCTACTCTTGCGAATTTTGCTTCCGCTACCCGTTCCAAAATATAGTGGGTTATTTCACGTGCAGATGCTAACGTACACCACACGGGACCTCGGTTTTACTTCTCATCCAAAGAAAGGCGCACTCAGGGCTTCTCTCTCACCCAGAAAAAGCTAACCCCGGCCTCAGTTACCGAGCATGCTACCAACTGCGCCACCGAGGCGAGTTTTTGCATAGGGTTAGGTTACAACTTGAAGTATATTTTTCTTTAGCGTTCGTGTGCCCCAAAATGTGTGCAGTAAAATTTTAAATTATTAAAAGTGTACCGTGACGAAATAAAGGTTGAGAATCACTGGTTTATGGGAACAAATTGAACATCGAGGAGGTCTGTGGATTATGTGGGGATCAAGTGGAGGATTGAAAGAGGTTCTGGGATGATGGATTTTGGGGTGGAAGGGCTGGAATGGGTGCAAAAGTCAGTGTTGCTAGGGTGCTGGTGGAGGTCTAGACATATGGGCCTTGCATGAAAAATCTCACTAGGAAGGTATCCGGCGCAAAGAATTTCATATTCATATATCGCAATTTTCTCCTTCGGTCATTGCTTGATGGTACGCGTACTACTTCAACTCGATGCTTACAAACAGTACAAATGATCTAGTAAATAGAGAACATCAACGAAAGCTTCTTTTTTATCGATTTATGAACACGTTTGGTGGAGGAAGATTGCCAGTTTGGAATGGTGAAAACGACCAATATTTGCGAACATTTAGATATGTTCAATTTGCTTTCTTGATGGATACCAATTCCTTCTTTCCTTTTCAGAATTGAAAAATCCTATAGCTGCCAAGGAGGCTGAGGCTCTTGTGCAGAATGGAAATAATGTATACATCCAACCTCTTGGACTGGAGAAACGCAAGAAAGGACTAACGCTGTGGACAGCGGCCCTTTTTATTCTTGGGGAAATGGCAGGCAGTGGTATTCTGGCCTTGCCGCATGCCGTGCGTAATGCTGGTAAGTCACTTATGCCATTATTAAAACATTGTTCTGGACTGCTAAGGGCACATGTAGTATTCACTGAATTCTAACGCTGACGGGCAAATTCCAACCATCTGAATCAGGAGTGGACCATACGTGGTGCCATTCGTGATACAGAATCATCTGTAATGCCTCTTGCGAACCCGATAAACGTCCACCAGGCCTCTAAAAAGCTAGTACACTATATGATTGGTGTTCAGGATTCTTTCTTTCAGAAACAGAACACAAACTCATTATTTTCAACTTCAGTTCCCTCATTGACAAGGTCAGAGTCAGAAGATAATGGGTAAGCTTTTGGACGAATATTTTATGTAACCGGCTGTTTGCTTAGTTCCACGTCCCATGCCCTGCTTATTTAATGTCCGCCACTGGCATCGGTGTACGAAGTTACCCTTGGCCCCAAGAAGAAAATATTCAAGTGGTTACAGGTATAGGTCGACAGCCGGCTGGTTTAAAAATGCTGTCCAACAGTTACCCTGCGTGTTAATAGCTTGAACGGGAATAGACAGACCATAGGCAGAAAGATGGTTAACATTATAACTATTTGTATTCGAAACTTACCATAAATGATAATGTCGTCTGATTTCCAGGCTGGGCCGGCATAGTGATGATAACAACATTCTGTGCTACTTCCGGATTCTCAGGAACAAGACTAAGTCTTTGTTGGGTGATGCTTGAAGAGCGATATGAAGAATATAGGAAACAAGTAAGGAACCCATATCCATCAATTGGATATAGAGCCTACGGTGTTTGGATGAGGTAAGAACCGCTTAAAATTCCTACATATATAGGAGGGGCGTCATTTAGACGTGATCAGCTGTGGCCAGCGACACAGGATCGAGGTGGTTGGGCTTCTTTGGGAGAGAGAGGTCCCGAGTGCGCCGTCCGTCGAATGGGGAGCAAATCTGTGGCCCCGTGTGGTGTACGATATCATTTCCACGTAAAACGACCCTTTCTACTATCCAACGGGTAGATGAGTCAAAATTCTCTCTCCTCGGTCGCCTCCTGGCGTCGGTGAGGGACCCAACGAACAGTAGGTCTATGATAAATAAGCATGGGGAATGCATCTTTGGTCGGCAACCTGCTGCGTAAAATATACTGTCCAACGAATCGCCCATGTATCCATCCAGAGGGACAAAGAAGTGCTTTTTTGTGAAGGCCTTATAAGTGACCACATAGAATTTTGAAAAAGGGCCATCTGTCGCAATGGCGCATGCCGTCTTTAGGTTAATGCTGCAGTTCCGTCGCAGGGCGAGCCCTACAAATGGAAAATCGCGAACTCCAACATGGAGTAAAATAAATATACGTGGAGTTCGGCAAAATTTGCAGGTGTAGGATGTCGTCCCAAAGTGTCGGTGACTCAAATTACCCATACGAAGGTATCAGGTCGACGTTAAAATGATCAGGGGGTTGGGAGTTTATGTCACTAACTGACTGCGTAAAAATTCCGCCCAGTAGTTTACCAGAGTGTTCCCAGTTCTAGTTGGCAAATAGGCAGCCGACACAGGGCCTTCTCAGAATGTTGATTCTTCGAGTATCAAACCGTGGCCCCGCGCTAAGGGGGCTTCAAATGTCTTAGAAATTTTGATAATAGATTTCATTTTCCAGAGAATTTCATGCTTTTTCCCGGGGCATCGCCGAGGAGGCCGTGGCCCAACCGCTTTCATAGGCAGGAAATGGGTTTGTAATGATGATAATGGATTGTGATTTATGTTGGGTAATCTATCTCATTTCAGGCGGCTAGTGTCAGCATGTGTGAATATCACTCTATTTGGAGTGAGCACAGTGCTCCTATTGCTCTCAGCTGATCTTATAAATAAGCTACTCAAGAGTTACTGGGATACCAGCTCCTGTATATGGATACTGATTATCGCAGCTGCCCTGACTCCGTTTGTGTGGCTTGGAACGCCAAAGGACTTCTGGTAAGCCTTCAACAGGATCTTGGAATGAACGAAATGCAGGACTTGAAAGCAAGTCTTATCTGTCGGCTAAGCGGGTAACTGTTTGGATATCGACTTCAAAATGGCCAGAAGAATATAAATTATCTGCCCTATCCATTAGGGCAAAGCTCTAGAGTTTGGCTATTGGTAAAGCTCTAGAAACCAGGCCTTTGCATAGGAAGTTTTTAAGTGAAATTTTTCGTATGGCTGTAGGTGCTGAGTTCGAATTTGAGGGCTTGAAAAGCCCTTATGAACCCATTGGATGCAGAAATAACCCTAGAACCAGTGGCGTAACGTGTAGGAGCAATGGGGTCTAATTGCCCCGGGCGCCGGGTGGAAATCAGCCGCCGCTACACAATGTCTGTACGACGACTTTTGGGCAAATAAAAAGTGCCTACATACGTGTACCATGTTTGCTCAGAACAAGCAACAGGGTAGGGGACGTTTCGAATGCATCTTGCCCCGGACGCCACAACTGAAGTTAGGACACTGCCTAGAACCTATTGCATTCGTCTGCTTCACATGCAGGGAAACAAGTCTATAGGATCGTTTAAGGCGTACCCCTTAGAGCCTGCAGAACAGTTACAGCATACTGAACCGTCAGGGGATGCGCAAATTTAGAGCTTAAATAAAACTTGAATCTTCAGTACCTTTAGAGTCTACAGGACTATTCACCTATCAACCTCTAAAGTCCACAGAATTCTGAGAGTCTTTAGCCCCCTTAGAGTTTAAAGAAGCATTACCAACTTTGGAACCCCTAGAACCTAAATGTAGATTGCAGAACCCTTAGAACTTACAGCCACTATAGAGCTTGTTGAACCTGTAGAGCTCATGACATTTGTCATGTCGTTCTGCAGGGTCAGGAAGGGACTATTGACTCGACAAGAGGGCTAAACCCTTGCTCAGTGGCATGCACTACAAGCAAAAATAGCACGTGCACAACCACCAAGATAGTGACATTCAGCACAGTCACTCAGACCAACAGCGCCTGTGCTGGCAACAATAGGCGCAACTAGGACATGCGCCAAAGCATTTTCAAAATGTCCGTTAGGTGGCGTACAGGTCACATTTGCATTACAGTCATTTTAAATTTGCAATGTTTGTGGTCTGCAATGTAATCTACCAGCCACATGTGCACACTAGTGCTACGCAGTGAGAGCAGTAAACTGAATCTCAACTGCACTTTCCCACCTATTGTTCGCCTCCCTCCCAACAAAATGTGTGGTGTTGTCTGCTCACGCGCTACTGCTGCCTGCAGCGCGTGCCACTGAACCAGGCTTACGGCTGCTAAGTTAGTGAAAATGATGTCCAGAGAAGTTACACACTTGGTCTATGACGTCATGTAACCACAACAAGATTGTCCTAACTTCTCTGTACAGAACCATTAACTGGATAAAAATTGTTTTGGATTGAATTTCGGTCTTAGGATTCGTGTAACCCAAGTTGAAGTGGCAATTGCGAGGGTTCCCTTCCCCATGTGCAGAAAGAGAGCAAGAGAGACCCTCTGAAGCAGCCTGAGAGTTCTCGGACGACTCAAACTCACTAGAGATGTTCCTGCATACTAATGAGAGGGACAGGGTCCAAGGCAAGCGCCCTGTACTAACATTGGGTCTCTTGTTTTCTTTGGTATACGTTGAATTCATTTATGTCTTTGGTTTTTATATATTCAAGGCCCATTGCCGTTTGTGCTGCTGTCACCACAGCGGTTGCTTGTGTGATGATTATCATTCGATGTGTTTTGGATGCACTTCCGGCAGAAAAAATTTCTTATCCAGCCCCAACATTCAGCAGTTTCTTCTTAGCCTTTGGAACGATTCTATTTTCTTATGGTGGTGCATCAACATTTCCAACCATTCAGAATGATATGCAAGACAGAACATTGTTTGCCAAATCAGTAGGCATTGCTTTTATTGGTAAGTTCTTTCAAGAGTGGAAACTTCATATGTAATGAAGGAAACGAAGGAAATAAGCTGGGTATTAAGTAAGCAAGAACAGCATAGGTGGGATTGAGCATACCAGTTCTAGTGCTTTACAGCATGTGTCATCTGCATTGTGAGTGACCACGCTGCATTTGCAGCCTCATACCGACCCCCTACAGCATAAATTCTCATTTATCATTTGCAACCCTTAAGGCTGGTTCAGTGGCAAGCACTACCAGCAAAAAGAGCACGCGTGCAACCAACAAAATAGTGACGTAGAGCACCGTCATCAAGACGAACTGCACGAGTACTTGTTCAGTGGCAAGCGGCAGATAGGATGCACGCCGGTTGATTTTGACAATGTCGGCTAGGCGGTGTAATGAGCGAACAATGGTGTCATGGCATAATGGGTGTCGTCTACAGTAAAACTAACCAATCATAAGCACGTGGGAGTGCTGTGCTCTGAAAGCAGTTGACTACTAGTCAACTGCACTTTTCCTCCCATTCCTCAACTCCCTCCCTACATCATTACGTTCCGACGTCATCCGTTTCTGTGTTGCTTCGTCTGCTCATGTGGTATCTGCCGCTCTTGTGTGTGCCACTGAACCAGCCTTAAAGCATAGGAATATCAGCATTGCATTCCTCCAGTAGACCACAGGAAGAAAATTGGCTGAAGTGAAATGAACAACTTAAACAAGCAGTTGTGGGGTTAGGTTGGCAGTCGACTGCATAAAAATACCAAGGCTACTATAGATAAGTTTCACAATAACCAATCAAATTTAAGTATGGCTGTGACGTCACCAAGGAGGCACTCACTACTTATATACAGTAACGAGACCATACTAAATTTTACTGGATTATTTCATGGGTTGGGGAGTAAGCCAAGCAGCCATAATAGGATGAACCCTTAAGAGGCTGCTGACGGGAGGTAGGTGTAGAGGACATAGGAGAGGGGAAATTTGTAGCACCAAACGTTCTTTACCAATCACCCATCTTGGTACTAACGTGGGCTTGCACTGCTTAACATCAGTGATCTCACAAGAACTGGTGTGTCCAACACAACTTGGCTGCACTTTATGAGCAATAAAACCAAAGCAGTACACAAATAATCATAAGGGGAGTCCTGTGTGATAGGAGGATCCCAATCAAGTCAATCTGAATCAAGTTGTAATGGAAGTTTTACAGGGCAGTGGTTAGAACAGTGCAGCCATAATTAAGCCAGGGGTGGCGAACCTTTTCAGCTGGCATGCCAAACATTTAAAAAGTTATATTTCTTGATGTACTAACGTGCCAATTAGTTGGTTAAATGGAATATATAGTAGGGTACCCTTACTTCTGGTTTGTTACAGGAAGTGGGAATTTTACCAATGGATTGGTTTGGCTTTATGACCCACCTCAGTGGTGCAGTGGGTAGCACACTCGTCAACTGTGTCAGTAGTTCTACGTTTCATACTGGACCGAGGTGGATTGACTTCTTTCTGGAGGGGCGGCAAACGTCCCAAGTGCGCCTTCTGTTTCCCATGTTGTGTAGGATGGCATTTGCACGTCAAAGAACCCTCTCTACTTACACAACGGGTTGGTGAGGGAAAAATTTCTGAGTGCAGAAGCTCGTTCCCTGGCGTTGGTGGAATGCCCCAACGAACAGTAATTCGACAATAAATAAACGTGGGAATTGCAGCTTAGGTCAGCAACCGGCAGTTCAATATATTGCTGGCAGTGCAATATATTGGATTTTTGTGCAATCAAAGGATACCTGTGGAGCAAAACCTGCCTTTGCAAGGCGACAAACCCAAGGGTCCAAGTACAGGTAGGGCTGCAGGTGTGTCGGGTGCTTTTTTGGTGTGCAGGGAGGCTGTTGCAAGGTTGGGCTGATTAAGCCTAACTTCGTGATTGCTTGCTGCTGATCCTGTTAAGCCACAGCATGGCATGTCGGATACATCAGCTATCATCATGCTGCATCTGTGATTGAGTACCAACACCCTGTGGCATACATTTCATTAATTTAATTTAGACCACTAAGTGTTATCTGAGTGTTATCTTTGTGTGGCATGCAGTCCTGTGTCTGCACCATTTTGTAGGTGTAGGGGTGAGCGGTGGACCCACACTTGATATTTCCAAGTTTTGCATATGTATGATGCAGAATTTGGGGTAGTCAAACACAGTGCAGGGGACTAAACCTCCTGTGCTGGCAGCCACCAGGGATGAACAAGCAGGCCCCAAGCGGCCGTCACCAGTGGCAGATAGCATGCTGAGTGTCCTATGTGGGGTAGGCCGGCATCCCCCATGGCAAGCAGTGCCAACGTTCCTGTGGGTTCTAGACGCCTTGCTGGGGTGACCGCAGTCAGGGCATGTTCAGAAAACATAGGGGCAAAACTTAAGTTAGGAACATGGAATGTAGGGACCCTTACTGGCAAATCAGGAGAATTAGTAACTATCCTTAAGAATAGGAGGATTCAGGTAGCATTTCTTCAGGAAACGCAATGGAAGGGGAACAGATCAAGGGCCCTGGTTGAGGGTTATAAACTTATATATGTAGGAAGTGAAGGGGGACGAAATGGGGTATAGTATTTGATAGGGAGCTGCAGCATCCGTCCCTGCTACGCTGCCGGCTGCCGACCTAATGACACATAGCCTCCAACTATTTCTTTCATAGGAGTAATTTCAGCTACTAACGCCAAGGGGCGAGTCCTACATTTTGAAATTTAGCAGATCTACGTGTACAGTTTGCTGCTTTATTTTACTCTATTGACGTGTACATCGGTAAAATGCTCCCTGCATTCCAGGCATATGCGTCGGTAAATTGCTTTTGCAGTGAACAGACCGCCGCGCCGTTAAACAACTAACAAACAAGTCGAACATTTATCCACGATGCTAATGCTAATTGATTTCAATTTTCAGCACTTGCCTTGCTGTACGTTCCAGTTGCTACATGTGGATACGTATTTTTTGGTGGATTAGTTGAAGGGAACATTTTGAATTCTCTGTCGGATGGAATGGATATGATCTTTGTGAGAATTCTTTTGGCAGCCCATCTGGTGTCTGCATTCGTTATTATCATCAACCCTTTCTGTCAAGAAGTTGAGGAATTCGCTAAGATTCCAAACGGTAAGACAAACATGAATCATATGCCTCACCTTTCAAACTGATGAGATAACAGCAGGTGATTGAGGTGACTGTACCAGATTCTACGTGACTGTGGCAGTGGCGGATGCAGGATTTTCGTCAGGTAGGGGCAGTGGCGTAGCCCCCTCCCTGGGGACAAACTTTTTTTCCCACCATTCAAAAGAGTTTCCCGGAAATTTCGGGAGGTGTTTTAACACATAGAACACTCCCCCTGGCTACACTGGTGGGTAGGGGGCGGGTTGAGCTAATACGGGGGAGGGGTAGCTAAAGCTCCCATTTATTATGGAATAAATTTATGTGCATGGGGGTGATGCATGATAAACCCTGATTTTGTCATCGTGAAGTAGAAACATAGAATCTGGCGTCGTCAGATACCAGTGAGGGTTTGACCCTGTGAATAACGTCCTTTAGTCTGTCAGTCTAATGCAGTGTTTTTCAACCTTTTTATTGGAATGGAACCCTTTGGAGCATTTACACTTCTCGCGAAACCCTTTGGAACATTTAAACCTTTCGGTTGTTGTTGTTTGTTGGTGTTTAAGGTCCCGTCAACTACAAGGTCATTAGAGACCCGTCCACCACATAGTTCTAATGCATATGCTGCACAGACACTACACAAATGTGACGATTATTGGGTATTAGCACTACCCAGCTTTCCCGAGCGACCACCCATGTCAGTACTAACTGGGCTTGCGTTGCTTAACTTCAGTGATCAGACAAGAACTGGTATGTCCAACGCAACTCGCCGCTCCCATTAGACCTTTCGGGGAACCCCGTACAGTGACAGAAAAATACATTAATTGATACAGGTTGAATTAAACAGTTGAATTCATGGCCTAATGTTTGAGAGAGAACCTGAAGTTCATCATTTTCGACAGACAAAAGTTGTTCTCGTTTCTTGTGTTTTCAGTGTAATTTTTATATTTTACCTTGGAATTGGTGGAACCCTTGGGCGGACCTCACAGAACACTTACGTTCTGTCGAACCCTGGTTGAAAAACACTGGTCTAATGCCTAGTTCCATGGCATGCGACATGTGAGAGAGAATAGCGCCTGAGCAGATGACAAAATTATGATGTCAACCACAGGTGCTAGGCGAAATTACACCTGTTGTGGTTCCGTGGCAGGCAAGAAATCATACTAAAGCCTAGTGCTGTGGCACGTGACACTGACGCAAATGGCGTTCAAGCAGAAGAAATACCACAGAAACTGATGACATAGGAACTCAACTTTTTTGCCACAGTAGCGCGAAATGAACAGAAAAGTGGAGCTGAGAGGTAGTCAACTGCATTTCTTGCTTACAACTGTCGCACGTATTTCGTTGGCTATCACTTTTCGAACAACGTTTGCTATTTAAGTTTTATTGGCTGTTGAAATTTTGTGCTGTGGGCACCACCTCACAGGCATTTTGGGAAACATTTATACTTATGCCTAGTTCTGTGGTATGTGACATGAGAGAGAATAGCACCTGAGCAGATGACAAAATTGTGATGACAAACACAGGCATTAGGCGAAATTGTGCCTGTTGTGGTTCCGTGACAGGCAAGAAATCATGCTAAGTGTAAATATTTTCAAAAATGCCTGTGAGGTGGCGCCCACAGCACAAAAATACAACAGCCAATAAAATTTAAAGAGCAAACGTTGTTCGAAAAGTAATAGCCAATGAAATGTGCATGACAGTTGTAAGCAAGAAATGCAGTTGACTACCTCTCAACTCCACTTTTCAGTTAATTTAACAATACCATGACAAAAAGGTTGAGTTCCTACGTCATAAGTTTCTGTGGCATTTCGTCTGCTTGAACGTGATTTGCCTTAGTGTCACGTGCCATGGAATTAGGCATTATGTTGGAGCAGTGTTTTTCAACCAGGGTTCTCCGGTACATAAGGGTTCCTTGAGGTCCACGAATGGCAAGATAAAATATAAAAATAACAATGAAAACACAATATATGGGAACGACTTTTATCTGTCGAAGATGAACTTTGGGTGCCTCTCTCAAACATTAGACCATGAATTCAACTCCTTATGCTAAAACACACACTTGCATCAATTAATGTTTCATTTCTGTCACTGTATGGGGTTCTGCGAAATGTCTAAATGGTACAAAGGGTTGCGTCCCAGTAAAAAGGTTTAAAAGCACTGGGTTGGAGGTTCGATCCTTTTGTGAGAAAGGGAAGCAAGTAGTTTGGGCCATGGCTCCTTGTGGTGTAAACGAATTCAATGAAAGGTTTTCACAAACGAAATGATGCCTACAAAGAAAGCATGCTGACGTTAATTGAGGCTGTGCTTTCTAGTCTCGAAGGGAACGTTTTGTACTCCACCCTGTCGTTCGTGCAGAAAAGGACGTTTATAGGCCTACATATTAATATAGTGCATTATTTTACAGCTTTTGGGTGGAAACGGTGTCTTCTGAGAACAATCATCATGGTTTTTGTGACATTTGTTGGTGAATCAGTTCCACTCTTCAGCAAGATTTTGGACTTGGTGGGTGGTTCAACTATTACACTGTTGACATTTGTATTCCCGCCTTTATTCTACATGCGCTTGGTGGACATGGAATCGACAAAAGGGAAACAAAGGTAATGAATTTACGGATATCATATTAGTGTAATTCAAAATAATATTCGAGTCCATAGATTCCAGATTTCGAATCTACAGTGACTACAAAAAGTATTCATACACCAAGTATTTGGGATGTTTTGACATTTAATGTTGTTCCTTTCACATATACTTTGAATAATAAAATGTCAACAAATGAAAAATTTTAATAGGTACTGAAAAAAATTTTCAATACATCACCAAATAGAATAAAATAAAAAAACAGAATTTTTGAAGAACAAAAAAGTATTCATACACATGACAGTGGTTGCTTGCAGCCTCGATTCCATAACGTGTTAAGGCCACCACACACAATCAGTTTGGTGTGTCAATTCGGTGTGCACACACCGAACTTTTGGAAAAATATATTGTTTTTGGTTGAAAGCTTGGATCTGATGGCTGCCAGTTTGTGTGGAGGAAGCCAAACAAAGAATTTGAACCACAAAATGCTATACTGACAGCAAAGCATGGCAGTGGTCATGTAATGGTTTGGAGTTGTACGAGTGCTGCAGGAGTGGGTGAACTGGCCACCACTGATGGAAATCTGAATGCAGATAAATTCATTAATAAGTTGCAATGCAACTTACAAAAGAGTGTGCAAAAATTAGTAATTGAGAGCCCATATTGTTGTCAACAGGACAATGATGCTAAGCACATTACTGACAAAAATAAGGAATGGTTGCTATAAATGCCCAAGAAATGTTCCCAACTACTACACAGACTCCTGATATAAATGTCATTGAACATTTATGAGCACATTTGGAATTACAAATTCAAAAATTGAAATGTTCTTCCCATCAGGATTTGATATCCAATCTAAAGATTGCATGGTCACAAATTACACTATAAATAACAAATCATTTGGTGGAATGCATGCCAAGGAGACTGCAAGCAGTTATTAATGACAATGGATTGCCTACAAAATATTAGAACATTGTTAATCTTACACTTACCACAAAGATATGTGTATGAATACTTTTTGTGATGTATGGAAAAGAAATTTCTGTACCTATTATAATATTTTAATTGCCATAATTTCATTATTCAAAACTAAGATTGACAGGAGTAAAATTAAATGTCAAAAACATCCCAAATACTTGGTGTATGAATACTTTTTGTAGTCACTGTAAATTCAATTACAAAACGGTATTCATATCCTGCAGATGAGATCATAAAAGTAACTTCTAACCTTTTTCACACCTGTGGCAGGGTCGTGTCCTCGTCTTGTCCCTCTGAATGGCCACACTGGGGATATTTTGACGGCATTTTTCCACAGCCAGCTGCCAACCAAAGCTGCAACCACTATGCTTATTCATTGTCGGTCTAATGTTCGTTGGGGTACTCCACTGGCGCCAGGAGGGAGAGAGAGAGAGAGAGAGAGAGAGACAGCAACAGGCAGACAGGTAGACAGATAGCAGACAGACAGAGACGTACAGTACAAAAAGACAGTGGCAGACAGAGAGAGATGGCAGAATTTTAGTCAGAATCCACAATACACTAAATAGCACTAAATTATAAGAAACACAGTGAGGGAAATACCACAATTATTATAATAAACGGCGCCCTCCAATAACCAGTGCATCTTTCAGCTGAAAAAAATTATAAACGGTGCGCCGTTTATTGCAAAACTGTCTGGAAGTGATCGTGCAAGTTAACTTGAATTTTTTTAATGATTAACCCTTTAATGCTAAACAGGGGTACTGGTATCATCATCACCACATCCAGCCTGTGGTAGGGTTGGGTCCATGGGTCCATTGAACATGCTATGACTGGGATGTTGTTGTTGTTTAGTGTTTCAGGGCCCATCGACAACAAAGGTCAAAAGAGCCCATCGACAACAAAGGTCATTAGGGCCCAGAAGGACAATCACCATGGTGGGGGTGTAAATGGCCATCCCACCAGGATGACAACAAATAACAAGACTGCAACAATAAAAAGGCAATAGCCGAATAAATAGAGGCAAAAGCCAAAACACACAGAAAAGAAAAAACAGAAAAAGCCAAAACAGATATAACAATAAATACTGCAAAAAGCCAAAACAGATATAACAATAAATACTGCAAAAAGCCAAAACATACATAACAATAAATGCAGCAAAAGCCAAAACAGACATAATCAGCACGGCAAAAGCCAAAACATACACAACAATAAAAGCGGCAAAAGCCAAAACAGACAGACAATACACACGGCAAAAGCCAAAATAGACACAGAAATAACAGTAAAAGCGGCAAAAGCCAAAACAGACACAGAAATAACAGTAAAAGCGGCAAAAGCCAAAACAGACATAACAATACACACAGCAAAAGCCAAAACAGCACAGAAATAAAAAGGCAAAAGCCAAAACAGACAATAATAAACGTGGCAAAAGCCAAAACAGACATAGAAATAAAAAGGCAAAAGCCAAAATAAATCAAGAATAAATTCAAAGAGAGTATAATTCAAATTTTGTGAAAGAGGCCAGCCTCTTTGGTATCATATGCCTTCTCCTAGACAGCACTGAGTGCTGTCTGTGGAGAAAGGCCTCACGTACTACAGTCTCCAGTGAGATCAGATGATCCACCGAAGACCTGCCAGCACGGAAGCCACATTGGGCATTGGGAAGAAGGTGGTGCCGTTCCAGATACCAAAACAGGCGCCAATTAACCATTCGTTCCATGGTTTTGCAAAGACAGCTCATCAATGAAATTGGTCTATAATTTATTGGAAGGCTACTATCCTTCCTGGGTTTTTGGAGTGGGATTATAGTAGCCTCTCACCAACCTGCAGGGATTTCATGCTGCTGCCAGATGTAATTGAATACCTCAAGGAGGTATCTAACGCCTTTCTCTGGTAGGTGTTATAGCATTTGATAGTGGATGCTCTCTGGTCCAGGGGCAGTATCCCTGGCTCTTGCTAGAGCTGCCTGCAGCTCCCAAGGGGTAAATGGGTTGTTATACCCCTCAGCGACACCCCCAGCAAAATTAAGTGGGTGGCGTTCCACAGCTTGTTTGGACTGCATAAATGCTGCCGTGTAGTGCTGGGAACTGGAGATGGCTGCAAACGTCCTTGCCAGTTCTTCAGCCACCTCACACGGCAGAAGGCAATGTCTCCCTTGTACAAGGAGACCAGAGCCACATGATGGTAAATACCTCCCTTGAATCTTCCTCGGCTTTCCCCAGACTTTCTTGGAGGGCATGTGACGGGTAAGTGAGGAGATGTACTGACTCCATGAGGAGCGTTTGGCCTCCATGATCACCCGTCGTGCATATGCCTGGGCTCGGAGACAGTCGATACGGTTTGCCTTGGTAGGATGAAATTGGAAGCAGCGAAGGGCTCGTCGGCAAGCCCGAATCACACTCCAACAATCCTCCATCCACCATGGCACCCGTGCTCGTGGTGGGCTACTCGACCTCTGGGGAATGGATGCCAATGCCGCCCCGACCACCACCTCTGTGAAGTTACTCACTAGGTCGTTGACCCCATCAAAATCACACAGTGGGCGAAAGTAGATATGGCGGGCGAACTCCTCCCAGTCCGCCTGATGCAGACACCACCGTGGTGGGGGTTGGGGTAATGCCCTATCTCCACTACTAATCTTGATGGGGAAGTGATCACTTCCACAAGGGTCTGACAAGACCTCCCACTGCAAACCTGGTTACCCGTGTGTGCCCGGGGTAGAATAGGCACACTGCATACCTGCATGTCATAAGAGGCGACAAAACGGGGTGACTTTTTCTTGCCCCTGACTGGACAACACCACTATCGTCTTTGTCTACGACGTGTTCTGGACAGGACGATACCAACATCCTGGTTGTCCCAGTGTTCGGTCTGACTTGTTCTCGGTCGATGTAGGCTCCTCACTGAGGTGACCATAAACAAACGCCTACCCGCGTGTTTGCCGTGCGTGGAGACCCGTACCCTGGGAAAAGCGGATCCTGGTGATTGAGGAGGGTCTAGGGCTGCGGCCCTACACATCCAACACATCACTTTGGCCACAGCTTCCGGGGCAAACGGGAGGCCAAGGCAGTAGCCCGGTCTTGGTCAATCGGGAGGGGGCGCATAAGTTGTTATGCCTCCTAGGGTGACTGTAAGTGGACCGGCAGTCAACCCCGATGCCAATTGTCCGGTACTCGGGGATTATGCCACCCTAACGGTATCCTATCCGAGTACTCTCGACGACCCGAATGGGCGTCCCCTCGTTGGGCTCAGTGGTGGGTGAGACCTGCGGGCAGCGAAATCATAATTTATTACAATTATGGCAACTATAACCCAGAGGCTGGGGGCCTCTTCAAAAAACCCCACCCCTCCCCCTTCTTTAGTTTCAATGACTTGTGTTGAGCCGGAAGTTGGCGGGCTCGGTCCCACTCAACTGAGTGGGCCAGCTGCCAGTGAGTTAATGGAGACTAGCACTGCTCCAACTAAGAGGCCGCGTTCCCCCAGTCACTCAACTGGAACAGGGAATGCCCCTGTGGTGTCAAATACATCAGCACCTGCCCTTAACAAGAGGCAACGGCCTCTTAGCCTTAAGGTGCAGGGCTCCACCGCTGATGCAAAGCGTGTTCCTGCATCTAAGGAAGCTTCAGGTGCAGTCAAAAGCACTTCTATTCCTTCTTCCTACCCTCCCCGGTTTCTTTCCATATCCAGGGAGGATGGTACATCCTTGGGGAAGGCGTCGCCCTTCCTTATCGCCAAAGCCATCAAGGGCATTGCCTGTGATGTGACCTCGGTCAAGAAACTGCGCAATGGCACCTTGTTGGTGGAGGCATCTGCCAATCACCAGACCGAAGCATTATTAAAAATGCAGAAACTCGGTGACATCCCCGTTGTGGTCGAACCGCATCGCACTTTAAACACCAGCAGAGGTGTGGTGCGGTGTCCCGATCTGTGTGGGGAGTCAGAAGAGCAAATAGTGGAGGAGCTCAGGGACCAGGGTGTGGTGGCTGTCCGCCGCACCTCGGTCCAACGGGATGGAGAATCCTGGCCATCTGACACCTTGGTGCTGACCTTTGGTAGGCCCAAGGTGCCAGAGTACATCATGGCTGGCTACCTCCGCTTGCCTGTGCGTCCTTTCATACCGAGCCCGCTTCGGTGTTTCAAGTGCCAACGTTATGGCCATGGCCAGAATTCCTGTTCTGCCAAGGCCATGTGTGGCACTTGTGGGCAGGGAGACCACTCCCCAGAGTCTTGTAAGACTGCACCTTTTTGTCTGAACTGTAAGGGCAACCACCCCGCGTCTTCTCGGGACTGCCCCACTTGGTTGCAGGAGCGCGCAATCCAGGAGTTGCGTGTCCAGAAGGGTATCAGCTTTCCGGATGCGCGGCGGCTGCTAGCCTTGCCAGGGACCCCCAGTCGTGAGGTGTCCTATGCAGGTGCTGCCAAGGCAGCTGCTGTGTCGTCTGTCTGCACCCAGACGGACACACTACATCAACTCCCCCCTCTCATCCGTTTGACGCCCTCTCGGGCCCGTGGGGTCCATGGAGTGCCAGTCTGTGCAAGCATTGGCTGCCAGACAGACACCGACCCCGTTTCCACGGCTACTTCCGGCTCCACCACCGCCTCTGGCCAATGCATGGGCCCCCCAATAATGGCGGTGCCAGTTTCTTTGGAGGCCCCAGATGCTGCTCATGAAAGAGAGGCATCTCCTGTGAAGGCCTCCCTCCCTGTCTCAGTCCAGCCAGCCCCCTCCACGGAGAGGGTGGTGGGTGAGACAGGTGGAAAGAAAGTAGGGACACCTACCACTTCCACAATGGGGCGGGTGTCCTTGGTTCGTCCACCCAAACTCTAGCCAATGGCAGAGAGCAAGGGGTGGTTTCATGCCCCAACTGGGGAAAGATGGGGATTCCTCCTTCGAGATGGAGGAGGATTAACCAATTGAAGGCGTCCCTTCCCTTTTCTGCAGTGGGATGGAGAAAAGGGAGGAATAAAAATAAGCCACCAAAGAACACCTGATGGTAAATTTCCTACAATGGAACTGTCGAGGTTTTTCCCACAAGAGGGACGAGATCAAACTTCTGATCTCTCGGCACAACCCTGTCTGCATCTCCCTCCAGGAGATTCTGTGTCAGAGTGATACCCCCATTTCACTACGGGGGTACACAACATTTGCAGACACCTGGCAGCAAGGAAGCCACCCTGTGGGAGGGGTGGCTATCCTTATCCGGAATGGGTGCATGCATGTGCCGTTTGTTTTGCAGACGCCTCTTCAAGCAGTGGCGGTCTCATTGCAACTGGATGTGCCTACCACTCTATGTTCCCTCTACATGCCTCCTGGGATCAATATCCCATGGGCAGACCTCGACTCCCTCAGTGCCCAGCTTCCAAGACCCTTCTTGATTTTGGGTGACTTCAATGCCCATAATCCACAATGGGGCTCGGACAGTCACAACCCCCGAGGGCGACTTGTGGAACAATGGGTGTCACACAATGGCAGAACATGAATTCTGTCCATGGCCATATCGCTGGCACTTGAAGCATCGAAGCAGACTCAGGATGATGGCACGTACAGGCAAGCGGAGGTAGCCAACCATGATGTAATCTCGCACCTTGGGCTTACCAAAGGTCAGCACCAAGGTGTCACACAGGCGGGATTCTCCGTCCCGTCAGACGGCGGTGCGGCAGACAGCCACCACACCCTGGTCCCTGAGCTCCTCCACTATTTGCTCTTATGACATCCCGCATAGGCCAGGGCACCGCACCACACCTTGACTGGTGTTTAAGGTGCGATGGGGTTCCACCACAACGGGGATGTCACCGAGCTTTCGCATTTTTAATAATGCTTTGGTCTGGTGGGGGGCAGATGCCTCCACCAACAAGGTGCCATTGCGCAGTTTCTTGACCGAGGTCACATCACTGGCAATGCCCTTGATGGCTTTGGCGATAAGGAAGGGCGACGCTTTTCCCAAGGCTGCACCATCCTCCCCAGAGATGGAAATAAACTGGGGAGGATAGGAAGAAGGTATGGATAGTTGTTTGACTGCACCTAAAATCTTAGATGCAGGAACATGCTGTGCATCGGCGGTGGAACCCTGCACCTTAAGGCTAAGAGGTCGTTGCCTCTTGTTAAGGGCAGGTGACGATGCCATAGACGCCACAGGTTCGTTCCCTGATCCAGTTGGCTTACTGGGGGAAGGCAGCCTCTTTGTTGGAGCAGTACATGTCTCCATTAGCTCAGTGGAAGCTGGCCCACTCAGTTGGGTGGGACCGAGCCCGCCATCTTCCGTCAGTAAAAGTAAAGAAGGGGAAGGGGTGGGGTTATTTGTAGAGGCTCCCAGCCTCTGGTTTATATTTGCCATAATTTTAAATAATTATGTTTTTGCTGCCCGCAGGTCTTACTCACCACACGGAGCCCTACACGGGGACGCCCATTCGGGTCGTCGAGACTACTCGGACAGGATACCATCCTCGGACAGGATACCATGGCTTAATCCCCGAGTACCAGACCATTAGCATCGGGGTTGACTGCCAGTCCACTTACAGTCACCCTAGGAGGCATAACCACTTATGCGCCCCTAGCCAATTGACCAAGACTGGGCTACTGCCTTGGCCTCCCGTTTTCCCTGGAAGCTCTGGCCAAAGTGATGTTTTGGAGGGTGTGGGTCGCAACCCTAGTCCCTGATGTCTCTCAGCCACCTCACCAGTGTGGAGTAGCCAAGAGACATCGCAGGGTATGCGCCTCCTCAACCACCAGGATCCACTTTTCCCAGGGGTGCGGGTCTCCATGCATGGCAAACACGTCACAGTAAGTCACAGTCGTGCCTAATAAGTCACAGCCTAATAAGTCACAGTCGTGTAAACTAAGCTTTAGTGCAGATGTTGTTTCCAAGATAAAGTATACTTTAGCATTTAAATTGTTGGCAATTTCTGCAGTTGAGAATGATAGTAATCGTCCTGTGGCTAAACCTCTACAGTTATCTGAAGCTAGGGTAAGGATTTAAATTTTAAATGAACCATTGATTACTTTTCTGAATTTCATTTTGCCATTAAATTCAGATGGGAGAGTGGCATCAGCAAAAATCAAAATTAATGAAATAAAGTTGTCCAGCTAAACAGTTTCCATTTATAAATTGAAAAACATAATAAACGGCACAGCAAAAAAGGCCTTTGAAAAAATTACGATAAGTATTTGTACACCTCAAATTTGGTGAAACTTTGAATTGCAGAAATACTCTCTGTAATGATGTAATATTCTTTCATGCAGTATTTCAAGTGCATTTGGTGATAATGGTAGTAAAATTTTGATCATGGCTCCCACGAAATGAGAGTTGCCCCAAACTGTCAAGGAAAACATTTTAATATAATGTGCTGAATGAAAATCATATCATGAAATAGGCAAAAAGTTCAAAATTGGACACTCAACAGTGCAAAGCACAATTCCAAACAAAGAAAGAGCAGGAACCATTGAAAACAATCCATAATGTGGAAGGCAAAAATTGCTCAATGACAGAGTAGTGAGAACGTTGCTTAGGGAAATTGAAAAAAAAATCCTATTGTGAGCAGCAGAACATTGGCCAATAACATTGCAACAGCATCTAGTATGACTGTTACACACAAAACAGTAAGAAATTACTTCCATGATGCAGGTTTAAAGAGAAGAGTTGTGAGAACCAAGACATAAGTAAAACGTTTATAATTACACTTGAATATCTTAATGAGACATAAGAATTGCGGTTCACAGTAATATTCAGTGATGATAGTAAGTTCAATTTATTTAGTAGTGATTGTAAAAACTTTGTGGGGTATTATGATGGTATCATTGATGGTATTATGAATGCCACATTGTATATTGACATTTTGCACCATAAAACTTTGGACATGGTGCTTAAAATTTGGGTCTAAAAGAAGTGTTTTCATTCCAACAAGACAATGACCCAAACCATTGAGCCAGAATAATAGAAGAATTGCCTCTATACAATACCCCAAAACGTCTTAAAACTCCTCCTCAATCCCCTGTTCATAATCCAATAGGAAATTTGTGGTGAATTTTAAACTCAAAATTGAAGAAATGCATATTTTCAAATAAGAAAGAGTTGAAAGGAATTCTCCATGAAGAATGGGCCAAAGGTGACCCAAGTGTAACCAGAACTCTTGGAAATTGAATGGGCAGAAGGTTACAAGCTGCAATTGATGCAACCGGCCTTCATACAAAATATTAAACTTTATTATTATTGCAAAAATCATACTGCAATGCAAGGGTACAAATACTATTTTCCCATTGGAAAAGTCGTTTTCTCTTCAAAAACTAACTTTCTGATGAATTTTTATTTAAACTTTAATAGGGTTTTTTTAATTATAAATAAAAACTATACTAAAAAATGAAATGAAAAATGTCATTTTCAACAATTTTAAGGTGTACAAATACCTATTTCCCTCACTGTACATGTTGCAGGGCCGGTGTTACATATTGGTGGTGCAGTGTTCTGACCTAAGTGGGGAGTCAGAGGAGAACATAGTGGAGGAGCTCAAGGACCAGGGTGTGGTGGCTGTCAGCCACACCTTGGTTCGAAGGGATGGAGAATCCCACCCCTCTGACACCTTGGTGCTGACCATTGGTAGGTCCAAGTTGCCTCCTCTCAGTTGTAGAGGCAGCCTGGTTTCTTGGTCTCCGTTTTGACAGCCGTCTGACATGGGTCCCACACTTGAAGGAGCTCAGGGATAAGTGCCTTCGCTCCCTTAAGTGCTTCAGCTCTACCAATCACGTCTCGACTATGGCTGTGTCGTTCCATCAACTCTCCAGATGCTGGACAGTATACATCACGCTGGCATCCGGATGTCTGTTGGGGCATTCCGCACAAGTCCAGTGCTCAGCCTTTACGCTGAGTCTGGTGAACCGCCACTGACTGTGTGCTGACTGACCGTTTTTAGTTGCACTCTGTGACACGCATTCAACTTCCGGCCCTCCCGAAAGCCAGTACTGATAGGTTGGTGAACCAACAAGAGTTTGGACGTCTCTCTCTGACCTATCAGGGCCATGTTTTTTGTTTACATGGATGGGTCGAAGGATGGTACCTCTGTGGGTTGGTCAGTCTTTACAATGGGTCATCTCATAGGGGGCCACCTTCCAGGCCTCACCAGTGTCTTAACTGCGGAGCTCACCGCTCTGCACAGGGCACTGGAACTCATCCAACGTTTGAATCACCAACACTTTGTGGTTGTGACTGACTCCCTATTCTTCCTCCAGCTGTTGCACACCCTCTGTAGCAGACATGCCATTGTCCAGGGTGTGCATGTTGGCATCATGGGCAATGAGAGGGCAGATGCCCATGCCCGGCAGGTGGCACACCTGCCAGATGTACCTGACACTACAGTCCCCTCCTCTGATGCTCTCCTGATGGTGTGGTGGGCCATCCATGAACAGTGGCGGTCCCAGTGGTTTTTGGAGACCACCAACAAACTCCACACACTGAAGGACACTCCAGTGCACTGGGTGTCCTCATGCCGCCAGTTGTGGAGGGAGGAGGTTGTGCTTGCTCGGCTGCAAAGTTTTTTTTTGTGAAAGAGACTGGCCTCTTTCACAACATTTAATCTTGACACTATTTTTCTTATTGGCATGCTTTCCTTTTATTCTTCTTTTTGGCTTTTGCCTTTTCTTTTTTTGTGTCGGTTTTGGCTTTTGCCCTTCTATGTTAGTGTCTGTTTAGGCTTTTGCCTGTTTAGTTTTATCTGTTTTGGCTTTTGTCTTTATTTATTCCCGGTTACTTTTGTGGTTTTTCCTTTTACGATTTTTCCCCTTAGTGGGCTTTTGCCCTTACTTATTATCATTATAGGGGGTTGGCCTTTTACACCCCCCCCCCCACCATGGTGATGGGAGCGGCGAGTTGCATTGGACACACCAGTTCTTGTCTGATCACTGAAGTTAAGCAACGCAAGCCCAGTTAGTACTGACATGGGTGGTTGCTCGGGAAAGCTGGGTACTGCTAATACCCAATAATCGTCGCATTTGTGTAGTGTCAGTGCAGCATATGCATTAGAGCTATGCAGTGGACGGGTCTCTAATGACCTTGTAGTTGACGGGACCTTAAACACCAACAAACAAACAAACAACCATCGTGATTGTCTTTCTGGGCCCTAATGACCTTTGTAGTAGATGGGCCCTAAAACAGAAACTACAACAACAATACATGTGATCATATGCATAAGCGGTCTAGTGAAGCGATCACAATAAGAAACATTCTATAAACTGTTTATGACCAATATTATGAATACATTAGGAACAGAATTAGGAACGATATTATGACTAAATCAGGAACAAAATTAGGAACGATATTATGAATAAATTAGGAACAAATTATAAACCTTTTATGAACTTTTTATAAACATGACAGAAAAATTAGCTTTTTAGGAATGTGAAAAACGGAATATGAACAATATTACGAATAAATTACGAACCCAATTAGAAACGATATTATGAATAACTTTGAAAAATATTATGAATAATTAACATTAGGAATTACCAACAATATTAGGAATAAATTAGGATACAAAAATTAGGAACGATATTATGAATAAATTAGGAACGATATTATGAATAAATTAGGAACGAATTATAAACTTTTTTGAACTTTTTATAAACATGACAAATAATTAGCTTTTTAGGAACATGAAAAACTGAATATGAACAATATTATGAATAAATGAGGAATATAATTAGGAACGATATTGTGAATAAATTAGGAAAAATATTAGGGATAATAGTAATAATCAACATTAGGAATTATCAACAATATTCAGAAAGTAAAGGAACATGAAAAATAATGAGCTTTTTAGCAACTTTTTTGAACACATTGTCACACATGGTAATTTTCCAAAAGGACTCTAAATATTGCACTAAACATATCCTCCCTGGAGCATTTGTTTCAAAAAACAAACTCATGGAGGTAGGAAGTAAGTAAGCCAGGTGAGGTCTGAACTGCCAGTGGATCTTACACTTAGCACACATCCAAATGTTTTCAACGTTCTGGGTGTGTATGTTGGGGTCCACTGGGTCCACGAAGTTTTCTTCATGAATAATGGTATGGGTATGGATGCCATTTTCAATGTGGCCCATCCATCAGAGATTATGTGCATTCCAGGCAATATGTATTGCCTTATAATTGGCTGAAGTACATGTGCTGTGTGGTTAGGTACTTCCACAAGGAAGCATCTCAGTGTGCCCCTCTCAATTTCACCAAAAACCCGGTGGACATCTTGCCACTGGCCATGATGGTATTTCTGGTGGAAAAATTTGGACTCATCAATTTCAACAATAATTGGCATTCCATTTTGGTCTGTGCCTCCAATTTCTTTGGGGTGGATTTCCAACCACACAGCACACTCCCTGCACAGATAATTACACCAATACACACATGCATGTGTGCCAGCTATGAGTGCCTCACGTTTCATTACCT
>JAAFCE010009125.1:2142213-2195134 GCA_013389805.1 Trigoniulus corallinus | reverse complement strand
AAAATCTGTTTGAGAGGTGACTGCTGGCAAAGAAGGAGCCCTTCCATATAGATGTGTTCTTGTGGCAGGTGGGACAGCTCCACCTCTTCCCATCTCCATGGGGTGAGTCCCTTACTTTGTTTCACTGGGGGCAAACACAGCTGTTTTTCATCAAACCGCATTTTGCCAGCCACTGCATACATTGTTGTGTGTCAGGAATTTGGTTGACCAATGTGAAGCTTGTAAACACTTCAGTCCTGTCACACATTGGTATCATTTGGTCAGGTGGCACAATTTGGCTGTTTGCCTCCCAAGCATGGCATTAATTCAAAAATACCAATTGATTCTCTGCATGAAACACACTTCACCAACACTGATTGACACTGATGAGTATCAATGACTGACAAATAGTATCAATGACTGACAAATAGTGATGCTGCTCATGCATTAAAACAAAACACTTTTATTAAAAAAGGAGAAAACACTGTTTTGCATAATGAACGCCACTCATTGATAACCAGAGGAATCAGAGGAAGAGGGCAAAGTTGCACGGAACTAATGGAAGTTATAGAACTCCTGAAAACAACATTACTGCATGCGACAAATTGATATTCATGTTTGTAAAAGTTCCTAAAAAGCTTGGATTGCTTTTCATGTTCATAAAGCGTGCATTGTTGTGTTTGTTATCGTTCATAATTTTCCATAATATTATTCTTAATATTTGTAACATTCGTATAATTATTTGGTATATTGTTCATAATCATCACAATTTGGTTCATAATTATTGCAATTTAGTTCCTAATTATCACAATTTGGTTCCCAATTCCATCATAATATTGTTCAATTTCAGTTTCATGTTCATTTCATATTCAGGTGACCGCTTACACATACGATCATGTGTAACACCGGCCCCGCAGCATGAATTTCTTATAATTTAGTGTTATACATCGTCTGCTAAAAACTATGCAATCCTTTTCACCCTGAAAGAACAAGATTACTGGGTCGGATACCCATCTTGTCCCTCTGAATGGACACAGGGCAATATATTGGTCATAGTTTTTTCTGCAGCCAGTTGCCAGCCAAAGCTGCACCCCTTGCTTACTTATCATTCGTCTATTGTTCGTTGGGGAATGCTGCCGACGCCAGAGGGCGAGCTCCTACACCAGGAAGTTTTGCCTTATCTACCCATTGCATAGTAGAGAGGGTTCTTTGACGTGGTGATGCCACCCTACACCACACTGGACCTTGGTTTTACTTATCATCCAAAAGAAGGAACACTCGCAGCCTCTCTCTTGCCCAAAAGAAGCCGACCCACTTCAGTCCAGAATCGAACCTAGAACTACTGATGCAATTGTCGAGCGCACTAACCACTACGCCACCGCAGCAGGTCTTTACCCATACATTAGCTGTATTCCTAACAGATCACATGCTCTTTGTATGTATGTACGTTACGTCTGTAACGCTTCCAGCAAACTCTGTATTTATATGATAACCATGTTGACAGGTGTAGTAACTCATACCCCCTCCCCCCACAAATGTCCAAATGTTAATGAATGGCTTTGCATGAAAACAGACCAAAAAAATATTACCACAGAATTCGCTAAGATGGCACTACCATTCTATAAGTGGATTGTGTTCCGAGGCTATCAAAAAATAAAAAATCAACATAAACAACCACATAATGCAGTTATTGTTGTTTTCCAATTACATTTCTATAATGAATCGATTCCTTTCACAGTAAAACTCATATTCATATCCAACGTGCTCTAATTTCTGTAAGCGTTTGAAGCCCTACATTAAATTCCTGAATATAGATAGAAATGTGCTAGTGAGTTCTTTTTGCATTCCTGGACGCCCGCCAACACCACCAGTTTCAAATGGCGTGCATTGCCCGATCAGGCATCTTTTTGCAGGACACACTTGCACGGGGTGGCAATTTTTAGCCAGGATCAGCACCACCTGCACTATAGGCTCTGAAAGTTGATTTCCCCCGACCCTACCTACAGGTTACTATAATTTCATATATGAAATTGATCTGTAGGAACATTCGGCATAAGTCCACCTTGGTGGCACAATGTCTGTTCCATATAGATGGGGAAAAAGCAGCAATAACAATAAGAATTACATAGGTGTGCTTTATTGTTTCAGGACGGTTAATCTTCCACAACGGATCTTCCTTTGGATTTTGATAGTTGTAGGACTGTGTGGCGGTGGAGCAGCAACATACCAGTCCATCAGAGAAATTGTTCTGCCAAATGCCTTCACGCTCCCGTGCTATATTCGGTCTCCTAACGTCTGAGAAAAGATATTGGAATCGATTTACATGTCTGAAAGTTATTGGCTACAACTTTTTGAATATTTGAAGATATTGTTGTAGGGTGCCCATAAATGAATATGTTGAACAACAAATTTCATTATATTTTTGGATTCTTGTAGATAACAGAATTAAAGTTATTATGATATTAGTTTGATACAATGTCTGTCTGTTTGCCTATGGCTGCTAACGATGGCCACTACAATGCATCGTGCATTGTCATTGCGACCAGTATCTTCAGAGATTGTACATAACTTTGAAAGGCCCCTATACACGCTCAGTTTTAGCTTCAGTTAACTCTTAACCACTATATCAATTTACTGCTGTAATTTTTTAAATTATCATCAGCCATCCTTGGATCTTTCAGTACTTTCAAATAATGATAAAATAAATTAGGAAGCAACATTTTAAGCCAACATCTGCAATAGACCCTGAGCTACAGGCAAATTGGAGTCTGTGAGACTCCACCTTGCCCTTTGTGTAACTATTTCTCATAAGTTTGTGAGACTCCACCTCACTCTTTTCTTAGGCCAGTAGACCCCCTAAATAATAAAATTTCAACCTTACCTGTGAAGAGTCTCATACAGTATCTCCACATTCCACCCTACAATATGTGGCATGTCAAGTTTGCATTCTGTATAATTCACTTTTGTTTGCCTTCTGACGTCATTCCATGTGCACTTCATTTTGTGTGTTAGGTTAGGGTGACGTCAGTTCTATCTCAGTTTGTATTTATGAACTTAGGAATTCTAAAAAGGGAAATAGAATGTTTTAATTTCAAAAATGGAATAGAACGATAGAAAGTTGCAATTTGTTCCTTGCCAATGGCAGATGTATGATTTGTGGTTTTCCTGCACAGGATTATTTATTAATTTTGGATATCTCATATTTGTTCAGATTTCTTGATAGTTATTATTAAAGTGTGAAACGTTAGTCATCTAACGTTTGCTAAGCCTTCTGGGAATTTTGGATTTAACCAACACGCTACAAATACACCTGCAAGAAGAAAAACACAATAAATTAGAAATAAGAAGAAAACAATTAATGATAAAACAATTACAATACAATGTCCTCATTCCTTTACATGTCTATCCCTTTCTCAAATAAGATTCCCTACAAAATAACAATGATATTGTTTGTTTGTTTATTACTGTTTTAGGGCACATCGACAACAAAGGTCATTAGGGCCCAGAAGGACAATCACCATGGTGGGGGTGTAAATGGCCATTGTGGCAATAAATAACAATAAAAAAAGGCAATAGGCCAATAATATTTAACAATAATTAGAGGCAAAAGCCAAAAAACACAGAAAGGTAAAAGTAGCAAAAGCCAAAACAGAAATAACAATAAAAGTGGCAAAAGCCAAAACAATAAACAGAAAGAACAATAAAAGAGGCAAAAGCCAAAATGGACATAACAATAAAAAGGCAAAAGCCAAATCAGACAATAAGAAACGTGGCAAAAGCATAAACAGACAATAAGAAACGTGGCAAAAGCCAAAACAGACACATAAATAAAGGCAAAAGCCAAAATAATACAAGAATAAATGCAAATACTGTCTTGAAACCGTGTATAAATCAAGTCCAAAAACAATCCATGTATAATTCAAATTGTGTGAAAGAGGCCAGCCTCTTTCACAAATACCAGCGAGCTTTCCACTGCCTGGAGGTTATCCCGAAGTGAAGTGGGGAGCTCTGGACTGACTCCCAGTCGCCATCTAAGCTCTCGGTATCTCTCACAGAGACTAAAGATATATGCCACTGTGAGAGGCTCCCAACAGAAGTCACACCATGGTTGTTCCTCACCCCGTAAAATGTAGGAGTGGGTGAGAAAGGTGTAACCGATCCAAAGCCAAGCAAGCACAACATCCTCCCTCCATGACTGGCGGCACAAGGACACCCAGTGCTCTGGAGTGTCCTTCAGTGTGAGGAGTTTGTTGGTGGTCTCCACAAACCACTGGGACCGCCATTGATCATGGACGGCCTGCCGCACCATTGGGAGAGCATCGGAGGAGGAAACAGCAGTGTTAGGTGTATCTGGCAAGTGGGCCACGTGATGGGCATGGGCATCCGCCCTCTCATTGCCCATGATGCCAACATGCCCCGGGACCCACATTAACAACACTGTCTTGCCCTGCTTACGAATCACAAGCAGCAATCTGTGCACACCCTGGACGATGGCATGTCTGCCATATAGGGTGTGCAACAGCTGAAGGGAGCATAAGGAGTCAGTCGCAACAACAAAGTGTCTCTCATTCAATACTTGGATGAGCTCCAGTGGCCTGTGCAGAGCTGTGAGTTCCGCAGTTAAGACACTGGCGACGCCTGGAAGGCGGCCCCCCATGAGATGACCAGTTGTAAAGACTGACCAACCCACCGAGGAGCCACCCTTCGACCCATCCGCATAAATAAAAACATGGCCTCGATAGGTCCAAGAGAGGCGTCCAAACTCTTGTTGGTACACTGACCTATCGGTACTGGATTTGGGTAAGGCTGCAAGCAACAAATCTAAACTTGGCTCTGGCACTGTCCAGGGTGGCACAGAGGCCGGCAGTACAGGCTGCACCCTAGGCAGAGTTACACCCAGGCCAGTAAGACCGTCCATCCACCGCACACCGAATGGAGGGGGACCCCCAGGCAGCGGTCGAATGGCCGTCTGATAGCGTTACTAAAGATGGCCAGATGTGTAGGGTGCTGTGGCTGACCTTTCAGCCACAAAATATATGCAGCTGCAAGGTACTGCCGCCGCACAGTCAGTGGTGGTTCACCAGTCTCAGCATAAAGGCTGAGTACGGGACTTGTGCAGAACGCCCCAATGGACACCCGGATGCCAGTGTGATGAACACTGTCCAGCATCCGGAGAGTAGACGGAGCAGCCAGGCCATATACGCTGCAGCCATAATCGAGACGGGATTGAACTAGTGACCGGTAGAGTCGTAGCATCACTGTTCGATCTGCCCCAAAACCAGTTCCCTGCAGGCACCGCAGAATATTCAGGGACCAAAGGCACTTAGCCTTTAGCTCCTTCAAGTGCGGGACCCATGTCAGACGGCTGTCAAAATGGAGACCAAGAAACCGAGCCGCCTCTACAACTGGGAGGAGGTGGCCATTCAAGGTAAGCTGAGGCTCAGGGTGGAGCCCTCGCTTACGACAGAAGTGCATGACCATTGTTTTGTCAGGGGAGAACTTATAGCCACGTGAAGTGGCAAACTCGTTGGCACTGTTGAGTGCCAGTTGCAGCTGACGCTCAATGCTGGGCATCGTGGCAGCCCGGTACCTTATAGAAAAGTCTTCCACAAAGAGGGACGACGTTACCGGGGGGTGAATGGAGGATGGTAGGCCATTCACTGTAACAGCAAAGAGTGTCACACTCAAGACGCTCCCCTGTGGGACACCATTCTCCTGCAGGAAGGCCGAGGAGTAGGTGTTACCCACACGCACTCTGAAGGTCTGTTCGGACAAAAAGCTATGGAGGAAGAGGGGCAGATTACCCTTGAGCCCCCACTGGTGCAAGGTCTCCAGTATACCATGGCGCCATGAGGTATCATATGCCTTCTCCACATCAAAGAAGACAGCCACTAAGTGCTGTCTGTGGAGAAAGGCCTCACGTACCGCAGTCTCCAGTGAGATCAGATGATCCACCGAAGACTTGCCTGTATGAAAGCCACATTGGGCATAGACCAGAAGGTTGTGCAATTCCAGATACCACACCAGGTGCCAATTCACCATGCGTTCCATGGTTTTGCAAAGACAGCTCGTGAATGAAATGGGTCTGTAATTTTGTGGAAGGCTACCATCCTTCCCAGGTTTTTGCAGTGGGATAATAGTAGCCTCTCGCCAACCTGCAGGGATTTCATGCTGCTGCAAAATATAGCTTAATACCTCAAGGAGGTATATAACACCTTTCTCTGGTAGGTGTCGTAGCATTTGATAGTGGATGCTATCTAGTCCAGGGGCAGTATCCCTGGCTCTTGCTAGAGCTGCCTGCAGCTCCCAAGGGGTAAACGGATTGTTATACCCCTCGGCGACACCCCCAGCAAAATTAAGTTGTTGGCGTTCTGCAGCTTCTTTAGACTGCAGAAATGCTGCCGTGTAGTGCTGGGAATTGGAGATCGCTGCAAACGTCCTTCCCAGTTCCTCAGCCACCTCACACGGCAGAAGGCAATGTCTTCCTTGTACAAGGAGACCTGAGCCACATAATGGTAAATATCTGCCTTGGATCTTCCTCAGTGTTTCCCAGACTTTCTTGGAGGGCGTGTGGTGGGTAAGTGAGGAGATGTACTGACTCCATGAGGAGCGCTTGGCCTCCCTGATCACCCGTCGTGCATATGCCCAAGCTTGGAGATAGTTGCTGTGATTGGCGTTGGTAGGACGAGATTGGAAGCAGCGAAGGGCTCGGCTGCGAGCCCGAATCGCACTCCGACAATCCTCTGTCCACCATGGCACCTGTGCTCGTGGTGGGTTACACGAGCTCTGGGGGATGGATGCCAATGCCGCCCTGACCACCACCTCTGTGAAGTGACTCACTAGGTTGTTGATTCCATCAAAATCACACAGTGGGCAAAAGTAGATACGGCGGGTGAACTCCTCCCAGTCTGCCCGACGCAGACACCACCGTGGTGGGTGTTGGGGTAATGCCCCATCTCCACTGCTAATCTTGATGGGGAAGTGATCACTCCCACAAGGGTCTGTCAAGACCTCCCACTGCAAACCTGGTGCTATCCCAGGAGAGCAGATGGACAGGTCTATGCATGACAGGCCACCAGTGGCAGTCATCATATGCGTGGGGGCACCTGTGTTGAGTACAATGATGCCATTGTGTGACACCCATTGTTCCACAAGTCGTCCTTGGGGGTTATGACTGTCCGAGCCCCATTGGGGGTTATGGGCATTAAAATCCCCCATAATCAAGAAGGGTCTTGGAAGCTGGGCACTGAGGGAGTCGAGGTCTGCCCATGGGATATCAATTCTAGGTGGCATGTAGAGGGAACATAGAGTGGTAGGCACATCCAGTTGCGATGAGACCGCCACTGCTTGAAGAGGCGTCTGCAAAGCAACCGGCACATGCATGCACCCATTCCGGATAAGGATAGCCACCCCTCCCACAGGGTGGCTTCCTTGCTGCTGGGCGTCTGCATATACAGTGTACCCCCGTAACGAAACGGCAGTATCACTGCGACACAGGATCTCCTGGAGGGAGATGCAGACATGGTTGTGCCGCGAGATCAGCAGTGTGATCTCGTCCCTCTTGTGGGAAAACCCTCGACAGTTCCATTGTATGAAATTTACCATCAAGTGGACTTAGGCGGTTTGTTTCTATTCCTCCCTTTTCTCAGTCGCACTGCAGAAAAGGGAGGGACGCCTTCAATTGTTTCGTCCTCCTCCATCTCGAAGGAGGAATCCCCATCATGCCCCAGTTTGGGCATGAAACCACAACATACTCTCTGCCGATGGCCAGAGAGCTTGGATGGACGAACCAAGGACACCCGCCCCACAGCAGTAGTGGTGGTGTTCCTACTTTCTTTCCTGCTGCCTCACCCACCACCCCCTCCGTGGAGGAGGTTGGCTGGGCTGGGACAGAGAGGGAGGCCTTCAAGGGAGATGCCTCTCTTTGATGAGTGGCATCTGGGGCCTCCAAAGAAACTGGCACCGCCATTATTGGGGGGCCCATGCATGGGCCAGAGGCGGTGGTGGAGCCGGAAGTAGCCATGGAAACGGGGTCGGGGTCCATCTGGCAGCCAATGCTTGCACAGACTGGCACTCCATGGACCCCACGGGCCCGAGAGGGCGTCAAACGGATGAGAGGGGGGAGTTGAGGTAGTGTGTCCGTCTGGGTGCAGACAGACGACACAGCAGCTGCCTTGGCAGCACCTGCATAGGACACCGCACGACTGGGGGTCCCTGGCAAGGCTAGCAGCCGCCGCGCATCCGGAAAGCTGATACCCTTCTGGAGACGCAACTCCTGGATTGCGCGCTCCTGCAACCAAGTGGGGCAGTCCAGAGAAGACGCGGGGTGGTTGCCCTTACAGTTCTGACAAAAAGGTGCAGTCTTACAAGACTTTGGGGAGTGGTCTCCCTGCCCACAAGTGCCACACATGGCCTTGGCAGAAAGGGAATTCTGGCCATGGCCATAACGTTGGCACTTGAAACACCGAAGCGGGCTCGGTATGAAAGGACGCACAGGCAAGCGGAGGTAGCCAGCCATGATGTACTCTGGCACCTTGGGCCTACCAAAGGTCAGCACCAAGGTGTCAGATGGCCGGGATTCTCCATCCCATTGGACAGAGGTGCGGCGGACAGCCACCACACCCTGGTGGGGCTGCCTACCCTGGTAAGTGCCTCCTACTCTGCCCATGCCTAATAGCTCCTCTCCACATCTCCTAATCTTCCTAGCAACCCTATCCCACATGGCATTAGCTGGCCCATCCCAGTCCCAGTCAACCTATCTGAGAACCTCCTGCTGGAATTCATCTGCCTTGGTGGGTAACTTCCACCACCTGATAACTTGTTCTCCTTTCCAGGTGTGTTTCCTGGCTATCCCCTTTATTAATAATTCTATTATGAGCAACTTATGGCCACTCTCCTTCTGGAAATCCTCACTGGGTAGAGCCCAACAATCCTGGATCTCTGCTCTATGTTGCTTCCTAACCATGAAAAAGTCTATTTGGGATCTCCCCTGTGGTGACTGGAAAGTAGTTAGGTTCTTTTCCCTCTTGCTGAACCGTGTATTTGCTAATGCAAGGCTGTGTGCTCTTGCTGTTTCAAGGACCTTCTGCCCCTCTGGGTTGATCGTCCCATACCCCCTTCCACCATGTACTTCCTCATATCCCAGACCATCCTTACCCACATGTGCATTAAAGTCTCCCCCAATAATTAATCGCTCATTTCCCTTGCCCTGTCTAATTGTGCTATTTACTGACTGAACCACCTCATCAAAGTCCTCCCAAAACTCTGCTTTTATTGTGTCCCCCAGGCCTGCTTGGGGGCATATGCACTTATGAGGTGGAGCCCAATTCCCTGCCAAACAACTGTAACTATCATTATCCTACTACTGACTCTCTTAACTGAAGTTATCCCCTGCTGTAATTCATTACTTAAAACAATTCCCACCCCATTATTTCCCTCTTTGCTACCTGTGTAGATCAGTTTGTATCCCTCACCAAGAGCCCTTGACCTGTTTCCCTTCCACCTTGTCTCTTGGAGGAATGCAATACTGATCTTCCTATGCTTCAGGGATGCAACTAGTTCCCCAGTTTTCCCTGAGAGGGTCCCCACATTCCACGTCCCTAATCTCAGTCTAACCCCCTCATTTGGTGTGTTAGCTCTGACTGGGGGCACCCCAGTCAGATGCAAAGAACCCGCAGTGATAGTGGCAGGGCTACCTGTGAGGGGGTGCCGTCCAACCCCACAGCTAAATATAGCTACCCTTTACTTCTTAGCTTTACACATTGAGAGCTTGAAAAATTCCTTAAGATGGCATCTACCTTAGAAGATGTACTTTTGTCTGCTATACCACCTCATAGTGAGGGGTTGCCAGGTAGTGAGGAGCATTCTGTTAATGCTGCATATCAGACCTTAAAGATGTTTAAACTTCCAACTTTCTGGGCCAATGATCCTAAGATGTGGTTTACCATCATCGAGTACCGGTTTAGGGTGCATCAAATCATATCATATTTGGATGCCCAGCCACCAGAAGTTATAGGAGATGTGAGGGATGTTATATTAAATCCCTGAGTTTTGGATGCATATGAGATCCTTAAAGCAGCTGTTACCAAAGGAACTCTCTGTCACAACAGCAGAATTTGTATCAGCTGTTGAACAACATCCAGTTAGGAGATTGAAAGCCATCCCTGTTACTGAGGGAAATGCAGCAACTGGCTGGAAATATCTCACCATCTTCCAGGGATGCATCAATTTTAAGGAGCTTTTTGTCGCACCTACCTCATCAAGCAAGGGTTATTTTGGCCACAGCCAACCTGGGAACGACTGTGGAGAAGTTGGCCAAAATGGTCGACAAAATATCGGAAGTGCTCACCCCACTGTGCAACACATTAATGCAGTTGCAGCTGCCCACAGTGTCCTGGTGAACCCTGTACCCCCAGTTTTTGGGCCTGCTGGGATGGTAAAACTCATGGAATGATCAAAACCACTAGAGGACGAATTAGTGAAACTAACAGTGCAAATCAGTGATTTGGCTAGGTTGGTGAGTTCACTCTCTGAATTATTGCATGGTAGTGCAGGTCGTCAGCAGTGCAGTTTTTCATGCGGACGTTCTCAGTCCCAGCACTGATGCAAACCGACACCAACACCGACTGCCCAGAAGTGCAAGGTACCCAGCGAACAGGGA
Organism: Trigoniulus corallinus; assembly: GCA_013389805.1. NCBI lineage: Eukaryota > Metazoa > Arthropoda > Diplopoda > Spirobolida > Trigoniulidae > Trigoniulus > Trigoniulus corallinus. The sequence continues at coordinate 2,184,495 of JAAFCE010009125.1, read as the reverse complement.
AATGAGAAGATATAATATAGAAAGAAGAGAAATTTGGAGAAAAATATCTAAAACTGGCTAAAATTCTCCCAAAAATTTCTAACACTAATGGCAAGGTGGGTCATATCCGGCCCCCTACATTGCCAAAAATAATTTTTTTAAAAAGCTGTACTTAAAATTTCCTGGCTTTGTCAGTAGCTAGACGACATATGGCCCTGAGGTTACCTGAAATCTTATCAATATATATAAAGTGGTCCATGAGCTGCATAATTTTATTTTGTTCTATGGGTCAGATAAGACCCATCTTGTCTCCAAAGGGTTAAAAGAATTCAGGGACATTATTGTACTTAAATCTGCCACACATCATATCTGACACAATGTATTTCATCACATTGTGACTACTCCAGGGCCACCTTGTCATGCACGTGTGATGTGACTGGATCCAGCATGGTCTAATGTGGCCAACAGTTTCAGGCAATTCATGAAGCTGGTTACATTCGACTTTCTGCTAGTCTGGAACCATGGTCCAGTCCCTTACACATGGTCCCCAAAGAGAGGTTGTGGAGAATTGTGGGTGATTTCGGGGTACTGAATGCTCAGACCTTACTAGATCAGTATCCAGTGCCACATTTAATGGAATTTAACTCCCAACTCCATGGAGCTCATCAGTACATCTATCAGATAGCTATCAGTACATCTGGATCCGAGCTGGGATGGAAAAGCATAGTCACTGCCATCAAGGCTACTTTCACATCTTGAAAAGCGTTTTCCTTTTCACTGGTCCAATGCAGCATGGCGTTTTTAGGTGCCTTTCCTGTAAGCATATCGTTCAATGGCTGTAGCAGTGTGGCACAGTTAGAAATGAAGCAGTGGAAGAAATTCACTAGGCCAAGGAATCGCCTAAGAGCACGGCGAGATTCTGGTTTTGGAAATTGCTGAATGCCCTGCACCTTCTCAAACAATGGAGAGATTCCCTGTGGAGTAATGTGATGCCCTAGAAAGTCCAGGGAACACTTCCCAAACTCACATTTGCTGAGATTGATTGTAAGGCCAAATTTCTGCAGACGTTCGAATACCTGGTGAAGATGCTGCTGGTGTTCCTCCTCGTCCCTGCTAGCCACAAGGATGTCATCAAGGTAACCAAAGAGAAATGGGAGATCCCTTAATACCAGATCAATAAATCGTTGAAAAGTCTGCACTGCATTGCTCAGACCAAATGGCATACGGACATACTCGAACAGACCAAAGGGTGTAATGACCGCTGTCTTCGCAATATCCTCTTCGGCTATCAGTATCTGGTGATATGCTTTCACCAGATCTAATTTAGAAAATACCTGGGCACCATGGAGTTGCGAGTTGAACTCCATGAGGTGCGGAATAGGATAGCGGTCAGGTACTGTTCAAGCATTCAGGGCTCTGAAGTCTCCCACTACTCACCACGAAACATCCTTATGGACCATGTGGATTGGGCTAGCCCAAGGACTAGAAGAGACATGGATGTATCCCATTTCCAGCAGATGCTTAAATTCCTCCTTGGCAATGCAAAATTTTTCTGGGTGCAGCCGTCTAACACAGGCATGTACTGGTGAACCCTCAGTGGTGACGATATCGGGCCGAACTTGATGTGCTACTGGTACTGATGCTAAACGAGGCACTATGACATCCTGAAATTTTGATAGCAGGGCCTTATACTGGCCACCAATGTCTGGGGCAATGTTGGAAAGTCGGCAGTACTGTGGAAACCGACGTACCAGCACTCCTGAAATCATCAAACCAGTCTTCTGATCGAGGAGTCGCCGCCTTTTCATATCCACCATGAGGCCAAAGGTAGAGAGAAAATTGGCCCCAAGGATGGCATGGGACAAATCAGCCACAATGAAATCCCACTTGAAAACACGGCATAGGCCCAAATCTACAGTCAATTGGTGTGTACCATAGGTAGTTATAGCTGACCCATTAGCAGCAAAGAGTTTATAGGTAGTTGGCTTAAGATTCTGGGGAGCACGTGGCAGAAGGCTCATCTCCACACACCAGTATTCACCAGAACGGGCGATGGGTCATCCTGCTGCAGAGAAAGAAGAGACGACTTGGACACAATGAGTCACCTGACTGTGCCTCTGGAATGAATGTACCGGATAACTCTACTCATTTCCCTGTGAACAGGGAGCCCGGCACCTTCTGGCTTCTGCTCCAAAGCACTGGTGGTAACAGCAGGTTCCACTTAATGTCTGGTTATCTGGGGTCTGGCGTTGTTGCTGTTGGCGTCCACCTGAATGGGAAGCTGAACGCTTATGAAATGGTCATCTAGGTGATAAACCATGTGAGTTTGAAAGAAATGAGTTGACCTTCTTGTTGAGTTCCTCCACCTGAGCTCACAGCCTTGAGATTTCTGACAAATCTGAATTTGTGGGGGTGTTATCGGTGATAGTATTTAAAGTTGGATGTGTCACATCTAGCACCTCCAACATCTTGTCTGCCATTTCTGCCATTTTGTCAACAGGTGTCGTATCCTCAGTGGTGGCAAGGACTACCTGCAGTTGACGAGGTAGACGAGACAGGAATAACTCTTTAATAATGGAAGTATCCGCAGCAGAGTTATCCTCATCTGCTACAAACGCTGAGATGGCTTATCACCCAGCTGGTTGGTCCGTGAGTAACTGCTGAATTCTTTGTTTTTGTGACATCGAGCTCCAGTGCAAAATAGCCTCCTTTATTGCCCCAAAAACATCTACTGTAGGAGGGTGTAAGATGAGATCACGAATGTCTGATATGATCTCCTGCAGCAGTGCATCTATCACAAAGTCGTACTTCCAGGTATCAGAGTGGATATTGTGGACCCAAAAACGATGTTCCGCTGCCGCAAACCACATCTCTGCATCGTGTGCCCAGAATGCCGGTAGTGAGAATGATTTGTTCAACTGGTGCACATTAGGAGTGGGGTTGACATTATCATCCTCCATAACACGTTCTTAGGAGATGTCTTCCAAGATAAAAAAAAATTCAGGAATTGCCAAATAAATTAATCCTTACTGTTCTCCTGCTTCAGGTTTCTGTTTTATTTTAAAAGGGTGGACACTAACTTCCAGCAAGATCATGTCCGGGTCACCAATTTATAGCGTATTTTTTTTGAATTTGTTAAATAAATCAATCTTCCTTCCATTTTTGATTTATATAAGTTGGAAGTAGTTATTTAATCCATAACAGACAACAGTAAACTTGTAAACAATCACAATAATAAAGCCTCAAATAAAAGAGTATTTAGCAGGAGTTCGGATGAGGTGCAGCTACTTAGAAGAGAGCCAATGGACTGTTTTTTCAAATTCTATTTTCCAAAAATATAAACTTTCAAACTGAGAGAACTGAACATGTGCACGTGCACAGAATCCTAATTCATCATGGCAAAGAACAAACTCCTATGATGCAAATGATTCAAAAGTCAGCAAGCTTCCAGTTGCTATGGTAGCCCAAGTTACCACACAGCAACTGCAAGCAAACCACTACAATACCTTGACCATAAAACTCGGACCCTGATACTGGGAAAATGATACTGGGACCATGATAGTTGGGCCCTGATACTGGGACACTGATACTTGGACTGTGATACTGGGATTCTGATAGGGGACCCCTGTGGTGCCCTAATAGTTACTTTAAATTCTGCATCAGTTGCATCAGTTACTTTAAATTCTGCACTCCAGCCTTCCATATATATTGAGCACCAGAAAGTAAATTGCTTTCATGAATGTGAAAATTTACCTGATGTCCTCTGTGATGGTAAGGTACTAATATCGATTCTAGATAAAGTACACTCTGATTATTCTAATTATTCATTTGATATTGAAAATTCAAAACTGCTCATTTTTAAACCTTCAGAAACACACACTTCCTAAATTTTTGAAGAGGCAACTTTTGTTACTTTTTAGTAAAAAAACAATGTAAGAGATATAATACAGATATGATTTTTAGCATATTATTGTATTCCATCTCACCTCATGCTTATCGTTTTATTATATCATCAGAGCAATTCATAGTTCGACATCCACATCCTAACACTATTCACAGGCTAGTCAGTGCATACCATTTAAGTCCAAAACATGAATAACATCAAAATGGATTTCCATCTTATATTAAGTTTAAGTTTTCAATGTTAAACTCAGAAAATAAATTGGTCACTTTAATGATGGATGAAATACATGTAAAGCCATATGTTGATTACAAGGGTGGTAGTATTCGAGGTGCTTCCTATGATGCTTCAAAAGCTGCCACAAAATCTGTTTTCATGATTCAGAATTTGCTGTCAGAATAAAAAGATGTTGTTTACATACTTCCAACAGGGGGATTCAAAGCAAAGAATCTTTGTTATCTTGAAATCCATCATTATTGGCTTAGAATCCATTGGTTTTCAGGTCAGGTGTGTCATCAGTTACAGCAATAGCATAAATAGAAAAGCTATTTCATAGTTTTGTGAGCCATCTAAATTATCAATTGTACATGTGCATCCAGTTAATCATTCCAGAACAAGGGCGGATCAAGAAGCTGGCTCGGGGGGGGGGGGGGGGTTTTGATTTTGAAGCAAATTGTAAGTTTCAGCCCGCCCCAAATCCCCAAAAAAACCCCCCCCCCCCCCCCCCCCCCCCCCCCCCCGTGGATCTGCCACTGTTCCAGAACACCCTTTTTTCATTTGATTTTGTGCATCTTTTAAAATGCATCAGCAATTGGATCAATCAAAACAGCCTCAATAAAATTCTAAATCATCCACATTTTGATAATCTGAATGGTGAAAGAACACTAACAACAAGCTGTATGGCTTTAAAAACACGTCATTAAATAGAACACGGCAGTTTATTAAAGCATGGTCATGGTTTAACATTCAAAGCTCTGTGCCCTACCAATTTAGAAAGACAAAATTTTAATCTTGCATTGAAAGTTTTTAATAAATATATTGCAGAAGGATTTAGAGATGTGGGAATGAAGCATAGTATTCCACATTGTTTATCAACAGCAAACTTCACTGATTTAATTTCTAAATGGTTTAAAATTTCAAATGTGAAAACACCATGGAAAGGAAAGAGCTTAAATAAAGTATACCTGGAACAGATTTACATTCCTTCAACAAATGCTACATTGGCTTGATGTATGGAAGGCAAAAGATTTGCAAGAAGGAAAAAGAAAACGTCTAAAGAAACACATGAGGCATTAAGTCATACAATATATGGAATTCTGCAAATAGACGAATTAAAAGAGTATGGAAGACTACATTGATAATGTACTACATTGACGAATTAAATTTCAAATACAATCTTCCTGGCAAAATTCAAACTGATTCACTAGAAGATAGATTTGGAAAATACAGACAGCTGTCAGGCTCTAATTACAACATATCAATAACTCAAGTACTTGAAGGAGAATCAAACTTATGAATTCAGGATTGTCTGTCATTTGTACTGGGATCCCATAAATGTATGTCTCTTTGACAATGAAGTTAAAGAAAACAGTGAAAACTGCTATGAATTGAATGACTTTCAGATAGATGTTAGTACTGATGATAATAGAGAGTTAGTGGTGAACATCGACAAAGACGATACAGAGGCAGAAATACGGTATGATGCCAAATGAGGCAACTGTGCATGCTCACACCATGCTGCCATGATGCTCATGGCATGCTGCCTCTGTATCGTCTGCATCAACGTTCGTTTGACGTGTTTGTTTGAGGGATTTTAGTGGCTGTGGTGGGACAACCAACAAGACTTGCCAGTTCTTGATTATACTTTCTTTATTTCTACACACTAGCAATGTTCCAGGCAGCAAGTCAAAAAGCAAGTGTCCCATCAGGTCAAGTATAGTGAAATATTTTTGCCCTCTAATAGATCCAACTGATCTTCGATTAGTGAAAGAAAAAAAATGGTCACGTGTAGTGATTTTGTTTAACATCTGGAAGTCCACACACATTTTCAACTCTCCAGTTTTCTTTTTTGGCAAGACAACAGGTGATGCATACTGTAACATACTCTCTTGGATAACAGCTTTTGCAATCAACTCATCCAAAATTTCCCATAGTTTACCCTTTTCATAGTATGACAGCTTGCATGGCCTACAATAAAATGGTTCACTTTTTGTAAGTGTGTCATAACGTTTTCTATGGCAGGCTCTGTTGGCCTTGGTGCATTTAGGTAACTGGTTTCTAACAAATTACATGCATGTCATTTCACCTCAATGGAAGGTCTTCATTAATCTGTATCTCACATGCTGACACAGTGGTATCTCTATCAAAATCAATGTTCATGATGTCAATCCTTTCATGATCACTGGCTATTGATAGCTTCGCTGTCCTCAAGAAATCCTGACCTAATATAAGTGGACTTTGCATCATATCATCAGGGACAACTCATAGAGTAATTGCATATTTAGCATGTTCAAAAATAAGTGCCCCCTCCATGAAACCAGTTATTCTTAAGCTGCTACCATTTATGCCAGCAAACAGATTTGGTTCTAATTTGCTGATCACAAATTTTTGTGGGACATAACATGCTTTAATAAATGAGATGGGGCTCCCTGAATCAATTAATGCATCAAGTTTCAAACTAAATGTATCATCCTTGTTACTTATCTGGAGTTCAACTTTTCACTGAAAGTCGTCTTCCTTCCCTTGCTTGCATGCCAAGCAGTGGAGACCTCTTCTGGTGACATCCTTCTCAGAATTACACTGGGCTACTAGGTGTCATAACTTCCCACATTTGTAACAGGATCTTCGTTCTCGTTTAGGCTTCATACACTTGGCTGCAATGTGACCATCCTCATTGCAGTTGTAGCATCTTCTGGAGCCTGTCTCCTTGTACCTCTGCTCCTTTCCCTGTGGTTTGCTTCTCCTGTCGTGTCAAGGGGGTGATGCACATCGCCAAATTGATGAGGGAGAATAGGCTGTGGTGGTATGGACACGTTATGAGAAGAAGGGAAGAGGAGCTCGGTAGGTGCATTCCACAAATGCAGGTGGTCAGCAGCACCCAGGGTAGGGGAAGACCAAAGCTGATGTGCAAGCAGGTTGTCCGGGGGGGACATGGCCATGTGTGGGGTGGATGGGGACTTGGTGGGAGACAGGAGGGAGTGGAGGGCTAGAACCCATGACAGTATGGCAGGGTATTGGGCTCCACCTAATCAGTGCTTATGCTCCCCAATCAGGCTGTGATGAGGCCAACAAAAGGGATTTTGATGAGGTGGTACAGATCAGAATTAAATGGGGAAATGGATCTGATCATCCAATTATTGGAGGGGACTTTGATGGCCATGCTGGCAAGGAGGGACAAGGATATGGGGCCGTCGATGGGGGATAGGGGTATGGCCAACTCACAGCAGAGGAACAAAAACTTCATGATACAGCACAAGCACATGGCCTTGCATTGGCCAATATATGTTTTCCTAAGAGGGAAAAGCACCTCATCACCTTTCATTCAGCCCTGGGGAGGTCTCAGATTGATTTCTTCATGGTCAAGATGCAGCATAGGCCTGATATTTGTGATGGCTGGGTGCTCCCCAGTGAGGATTTCCAAAAGAAAAGTGGGCATAAATCACTCATGATGGAGGTACTCATGAGGGGTGCAGGTAGGAACCACCCATGGAAACCTGAACCAGTCATTAGGTGGTGTAAGTTACCACCAAATGCAAACATATTCCAGAAGGAGATTATTAGCCAGGTCGACTGGGATTGGGAAGGGTCAACTGATGTCATGTGGGACAGGGTGGCCAGGATGATTACACAATGTGGAAAGGCTATGTTTGGCACAGCTAGAGTAGGAGCCACATACCAGGGGAGACAGACTTGGTGGTGGAATGAGGAGGTGGAAGCAGATTCATCTGAAGAAGGCAGCATTTCCTAGGTGGTGGTAGATGGGGGTCCAGGTTCAAAGACAACTCAAAAATGCTCTAGATAGAATTTTTTGACTTTGGCCAGAGGTCCATATTGCCATTTCTGAAATAGCCCCTATCACATATAATTACTTTGACAACAGGCAACCAAATGACTTTGTGAGGGAAATGAACTTCAAAATTAGACAACTGAATGAGTATATCAAAAGATACTGCTACCAGCACCCGAATCTTAAATTCATTAACCACAGTATATTCCATAGCTATGCAAAAAATTTCCTTGCTAGAGATGGCATACAATATTCAAGAAATGGGCCACAAAATGTGATGGATGATTACATTTCCTTTGTAGGGACCCATAATGCCAAAACAGTTAATGAATGTTTGGAAATCCATGAATTTGAGATTCTGTCAAAATTACTCAATTGTGCAAATGAATTTAATGATTCAAAACGACTGCTTCCAGAGAGCTTGGGTATTAAACTAACTGAACTATGTAGGGAAATAGAGCAACTAACAATCACCCCAACTTATGACCAACCAGACAGACTGCATAAGACATATGCCCAAGTACTAGCCAAACAACCCTCAGCAGCCAAACCAGTACAAGCCCAAGTGAGTACAAATGTGGATAGGGAGGCCAACATCCCCAAAGTAAAAAGTGATAATGTTATAATAAGAGAATGTAGGAAACCCAGGGATGAGATTAAATCATCTCACAATGAAAAAGTGGTTCACTTAAATGACAGTCTGGTTATAGAGGACATAGTGAGCAGCAATGAACATTGCATTTTTGTAACCCCTTCCACCAATGAGCCAAATTTACAGCCACTAAAAACACCAAAATTGAAATCAAACCCTGGCAAAGTTCCAAAACGGTCATTTAATCTCCCAAAATCTATCCTTGTTGATGACCATCCCACCATACCATATGAGTCCAGGGAGAATCATCCAATAATCTCTTGGGGCTCCTATGATGTCAACCTATTTACAGAATCCCACTGACTAGGCAAACCAACTGTAGAATTTGAAACCTTCTCCCAATGTCATAGACACCTAAAGAAAATTTCCTCTTATTGGACACTACCAATTTTTGAAAAAATGCCAAGGTGATGGAGTGATCCCTCCTGGCCTCATTATTAACCTTACCCCACCTTTCCAGACCTCCATTGAGAGCATGCTACAATGTTGTAAAGAAATTAGCCAATCAATATCCCTCAAATATCTCCATTTGGCAGTTAGAACAGCTTTCATTACACTGGACAAAGAAATTGACTCCTTTAGCAGTAAGTTCAACACCCATAATGCAGGGTGCCATACAGAATACTTCACTCAATTTGCCATACAGATATATTATCAAGTAATGACCAAAAAACTTCACAAAATATCAATAAACCTGAATTTAGAGGACGAATTTTAAAAATTTCATCACTGGGCTACTCAAACCCGCCACCAAGGAGGGAGACAAAATTGACTGTAGCAAACCAAAAACGGCAGTAAACCTTTCTAGTGTACCCCTGTCCAAGTATCAAGAGAACGTTTTAAGTAAAGGTCTTACTTTCTGTCCTTCAAATGCAAGAATCAACAAAGTCCTGAATGAAATGTTTAGGAAAATTAAACTAAAATTTTTCTTTTCCCAACAAGCCCCTCAGCCTAATCAATTGCAGCAGTGGAGACAACCTTCATGTTGGACACCAGACATTCAATCTGACATTCTTAAGGTGTACCAAGAAGCCATATTTAGGGATTTTCAGAAGGCCATGGAGAACCAAAAAAGCAAAACAATAAATAATCTGTCCCAGTTAGAGCTTAGGGCCTTACAGGCACTTAGAAATAATACAGACCTAATTAACAAGAAAGCTGACAAGGGTGGGCAGTAGTAATCCAAAACCGTTTAGATTACATTAAGGAAGTAGATCGACAGCTGTTAGTTAGAAATTTCTATAGAAAAAGATCACAATCCAATAGATATTTGATTTGATGAGATAGCTTTACATCCTCTATAACAGGTTAGGTTTAACCCTTACGATAGAGGATGGGATGGGGTGGGATAGGGTGGGTTTGGGAGAGTTTAGTATCAAAACTACTCTGGACCAATCATGTCACAATATACAGTGTCCATTCAATGGTCCACCTCTACACTGTTATAGTGATTTCAAGGCCATTAAAATGGGTATTATTTTCTTCTTCAAAGCAGAAATAGGTAAAAGTAAGTCATTGATTGATAACTCTAAAGTATTAAAGTCCCGTTGGGCCAAAGAAATTGGATTATCATTGTCTCCAGTGTGCACAAAAAAATTATGTTGATGCAGACAGCGGCTAGGTACATTTAATTTCAAGCAACTTAACAGATCTGGACAGTTAATGCACTGATTCCAGAGACGGTGTAACCACAGTATCCGGATCATCATCATCATCATCATCATCATCATCGAACCCTCCTCCCGCCAGTGGCAGGGTCAGGTCTGTGGGTTCTTAACCTCCACTCCCGCCTATCCCCCACCAGGAAACTCGCCACCCCGCATGTCACCATGTCCCTCTGCACCACCTGCTCCCACGTCCGTTTTGGTCTTCCCCTACCTCTGGAGCCCCCAATCACATGCATACCCATAATGGACCTAATGAGCTCCTCCTCCCCTCTCCTCATCACATGCCCATACCACCTCAACCGCCTCTCCCTCATCTTTTCCACAATGTCCCCCACCCCCAAGCTACCTCTAACATAATCATTACGGACTCTGTCAGCTTGGGACACCCCTGTCATGTAACGCAGCATTTGCATCTCAGCCACCTGCATTCTCCTTTCATGGTTCTTCCTAACTGCCCAACACTCTGAGCCATATAGCAAAGCAGGCCTAACGACTGTTTTGTAAACTTTACCTTTTAACTTTATGGGGACCCGGCGGTCGCACAGGACACCACTTGCCTGCCTCCACTTCAGCCATCCAGCATTAATCCTATGGGTCACGTCTGAATCTATCTCCCCATTGCTCTGGAAAACTGATCCTAAATAACGAAACTCTTGCACCACTGGTATACCCTCACTGCCACAGTGGATCTCACCTCCTTGCCCCTGGCCACTAAAATTGAAAGCTAGGTACTCTGTCTTCTTCATGTTTACTTTAAGACCCCCTCTCTCCATTGCTGTCTTAATGTCCTGTAGGCCCTTTTGTGCATTCTCCTTGGACCCCTCAAGCTTCCCCACGTCATCAGCAAATACCAGGCACTGAGGGGCCCATTCTCCTACTCCTGTCAGCAGCTCATCCATTACTAGAGTGAATAGATATGGGCTAAGTGCTGACCCTTGATGCACACCAACTTGGACGTTGAAGCAAGCAGTGTTTCCCCATGCTGTCCTCACCCTAGCAATGGAGCCCTCATACATATCCTGCACTATCCTAATATGGCCTTCATCAAGTCCTTTCTTCTTTAAAACACTCTATAGCACCTGTCTAGGGACACTATCATATGCCTTCTCCAAGTCAATGAATACTGCATGGAGGTCCTTCCTTGCTGCTCTATGCCTCTCTATCATCTGTCGTAGAATGAAGATTGGTTCCATGGTGGACCTACCAGGCATAAACCCGAATTGGTTTCCTCGGACCCTAGTCTGGGCTCTGAGGCGACATTCTATGACTCGCTCCCACAGCTTCATAGAATGGCTCATTAGCTTTATGCCTCTATAGTTTCCACAGTCCTGGGCATCACCTTTGCCCTTGAACAGTGGAACTATCCAACTCTCATGCCATTCAGCTGGCATCCTGTCACCATTTGCTAACTCATTGAAATGCTTCCCTAGCCATGTGATTCCTGTAGCCCCCAAGGTGTGCCAAACATCAATGGGGATCCTATCTGGGCCAACCACTTTGTGACCTTTCATTCTTTGAAGGGCTGTGACTATTTCCTCTGCCCCCACAATGTTCACTGCCTGTGTAGTGATTGTGTTTCTGTCTGTGGTTTCTGCATGGGTGGTAGTATTTAAGAGACCATGGTAGTATTCCTCCCACCTTTTGATTACCTCTGCTGGTTGGAACAGGACCCTACCATTAGTATCCTTGACTGTTATAGCCCTGGTAACATCTTTACTAGTTCTATCCCTGGTCTTGGCCAGTCTAAAAACTGCATTCTCTCCTTCCCTTGTCCCCAACTTTTCATATAAGGTCTCATACTTCTGGTACTTGGCCAAGGCAATGGCCCTCCTGGCATGTTTCTTTGCCTGAACATAGTCTGTCTTTGAGGCCTGATCCCCTATTTCCCTCCACCTATTGAAAGCTGCCTTCTTAAGTTTTATGGCATCTTCCACCTCCTCATTCCGCCACCAAGTCTGCCTACCCTGATAAGTTCCTCCTACTATAGCCTTACCTAACAGTGCCTCTCCACAACTCCTAATCTTCCTAGCAACCCTGTCCCACATGGCATTGGCTGACCCATCCCAGTCCCAATCTACCTTGCTGAGAACCTCCTGCTGGAATTCCTCTGCCTTGGTGGGCAATGTCCACCACCTAATAACTGATTCTCCTTTCCAGGTATGTCTCCTAACTGTCCCCTTCATAAGTAATTCTATCAGCTTATGGCCACTTTCCTTCTGAAAGTCCTCACTGGGTAATGCCCAGCAGTCTTGGATCTCAGCCCTGTGCTGCTTTCTAACCATGAAAAAGTCTATTTGGGACCTCCCCTGTGGTGACTGGAAAGTGATTAGGTGCTTTCCCTGCTTTTTAAACCATGTATTGGCCAATGCAAGGCCATGTGCTCTTGCTGTGTCAAGGACCTTTTGCCCCTCAAGGTTGATAATACCATATCCACATCCCCCATGTACCTCCTCATATCCCTGACCATCATTCCCAACATGTGCATTAAAGTCACCCCCAATAATTAGCCGCTCATTTCCCCTGCCCTGTCTAATTGTGCTGTCAGCTGACTGAACCACCTCATCAAAATCCTTCCAAAAAGCTTCTTTAATTGTGTCACCCAGGCCTGCTTGTGGGGCATATGCACTTATGAGGTGGAGCCCTATACCTTTCCAAACTACCGTAACTAACATTAACCTGCTGCTAACTCTCCTAACTGAAGTTATCCCCTGCTGCAAATCCCTGCTTAATATAATACCCACCCCATTTTGACCCCCATCACTACCTGTGTAGATCAGCTTGTATCCCTCCCCCAGGGCCCTTGACCTATTACCCTTCCACCTAGTCTCCTGGAGGAATGCAATGCTGATCTTCCTATGCTTTAGGGTTTCCACTAATTCCCCAGTTTTCCCTGAGAGGGTCCTAATATTCCATGTCCCTAGTCTTAGCATGGCCCCCTATTTGGTGGGACAGTACTGACTGGGGTCACCCCAGTCAGACGTCCAGAACCCGCAGTAATAGTGGCAGGGCTACCTGTGGGGGGGTGCCTTCCAACCCCACAGGAGACACTCATCAAAGATCTTAACATTGCCAAGTGAGTGGAGGTCTCACACTCACTTGACGGATCCCCTCAGACTATGACAGAGGGCTGCAGATCTAGGACTGCATGCCCCTTAGGCAACACAACCAATAATAATAATGAAGATAATAATAATAATAATTCTAATACTAAAATAACTAATAAAATTTAACACTTAAATGTTAATTAAAGAAAAATTTTTGCTGCATGGGTTGTTGTGGGGCTGCAAACGCAGCGGGCTTGCCGGCAATGCAGACGATGCACGCTGTGAAGCAGCACAACGGGAGCGAGAGAAAATCCCACGAGGTTAGGCTTAACCGCCAAACCCGCCAAACAGCCGAGAAGAAAGCAGAAGCACAAGGGACTAGCGCCACCTAGTGATCCCAACCACAGTATCCGGATAAAGATGATATATCTCTCAAACGTCAATGAGTATGAATTAAGATTCTTGAAATTTGTAGGGAGCGTAGTTTCCCTGCTATGGGAGTAAAAGCCAAGGGCCTTATCATGCAATTTCCTTAGTGGTGCAGAATAGGAATTGCCACATGATGACCAACAAATTAAGCAATAGGAGATTTGAGGCTTTATAAGGGTTTTGAATAGCTGCACACAGAGTGAGGGGAAGTTCCTGAATCCCTTTGTATACTGTATCATACAATATATTCTCCTGACTTTCAGATACAAATGGTGAACATAAAACCGGAAGGTCAGCTTAGAGTCAAGAAAAATACCTAAATCATGAACTATTGAACATCTGGATACCAAGGCTCTATTAGCAAAGTGATAGGGGTAGAGAACTGGCGACCTTAACCAGTAAAAAGAAATAACTGAGGTCTTATCATAGTTTAGACGTAATTTATTAGAATCAAGCCAACTCTCGACCACCGTCAGGGCATCCTGGAGCTGGGCTGGAGAGTGAGCGTCTGTAATCTCCTTCGCCAATTTATTATCGTCAGCAAAAGCGAGGCACTGAATAAGTGGTGAAATCAAAAAGTAAAGGTCGTTCAGATAAAGATTAAACAGCAGAGGGCTCAGGACACTACTCTGAGGTAGCCCTACACTTTGCACATAGGATTGGGAACTCAATGTATGACCAATATTTATATAATTAATCCTTTGTGACAGATAGGAATGAATGAAACCCAAGAGGTTTCCAGAGAGGCCATAAGATGTTAATTTCATCATTAAGATAGGGATTGACACTTGGTCAAAAGCCCTCGAGAGATCGAGATATATGGTGTCCACCTGACGTCTGTTTTTAAATGCTTCCTTTATAAGATTCAAATGTAGCAACAAGTTTGTCTCAGTAGATCTTCTCCGACAGAATCCATGTTGTGCTGGATAGAGAAAAGGTGCACTCTAGTGATATAGTTTCTTGTGAAGGATGTGCTCTAATATTTTTGCTAACGAAGAGATGGTAGAAATAGGGCGAAAATTTGAGATATCCTGAGAGGACCCACCTTTGTGGACAGGAATAACGTGGGCAGATCTCCATAAGTCTGGGACAAAATGATATTTTCTGCACATAGAGAACAGGTCGGCCAAGACTGGGGCCAAAAGGCCATTATAAGCCTTAAGAATAATTGGAGGAATGTTATCAGGGCCTGGAGCAAAAGAGGCCTTAAGTCTGCTAATAGCCCAGCATACCTCTGCCGGTGTGATCTTCACCATATCTATCAAATCACCACCCTGAGGAAGGTGAAATGGATAATTTTTACAGCCAGCTGTGAGACTATCAGTCGAAGACAATTTAGAGAAATGGTTACAGAACAGGTCCCCAATGGTTTGGGGATCTACAGTAATTTTACCATTTACTGACACAGATAGGGCAGGAGTTTTTCTACACACCAACCGCTTATATAGGGGCCAAAATGCCTGGTGGGAAGCACACTTAGAAAGAAGTCCCTGTATGAACTGTAATCTATCATGCTTTAATAGTCTTTTTATTCTGGATCGAGTCTCCGTGAAACGTTTTCTAGTACTTATTGTAGGGTGATGCTTATATAATGAAAATAGACACCGCTTTGCCTTAATAAGGTGTATCAGGTCTAAGCTAAACCAACAAGGAAATTTTGGGTAGCGTCTAATTGAGTGTTTGGTTGGTATGTTTTTAGTCATTGCAGAAAGCATTATGGAGTAAAATGTGTTTACTGCCTTTAGAGGAGATTCCATAGTAGCCAGCTTAGATCAGTCCATTTCCTCTAACTGCTTATATAATTGAATGAAATTTCCCTTTGCCCAAGCAAAATCATATGGTTTCACTGATGGAAGAGTTGGAATAGATGGTGAATAAACAGGAGTTAGCTTGATGTCTAAAGCAGGGTGGTAAGAATCCAGTTTAGACAATGGAGAAGTATGGCGAACAGTGCAAGGTAAGTCGGCAAAACACAAATCCAAAAGATGATTCATAGAATTATAAATTGAGTTATATTGATAATATTTTAGAAATGTCACCAGTGAGATAAGAGAGGTAGCTTTTGCTGTTTGTGCTGAACCCTGATAAACTGGAGTTATAGTAGCCCATTCAATCAGAGGGACATTAAAGTCCCCAATCAAAAGCACAGAAGTATAGTCTGTTAAATTTGTAATTAATCTATTGAGATATGAGGTGAAAGTAGCTGATTGTAAAGCTGGTGAGAAATAACATGCAACAATAGTAATTGGAAATATATCATGATACTTTAAACTTATAGCCCATATGCAATTTGGGACACAAAGTCTTTCTATTATATGGCAGTGCCCACCCCTCTTAGACAACTTTACAGCAATAAGTATACCGCCTCCAAAGTAAGAGGGGGTTTTATCCCATCGAAACACCTGATAACATGGTGGGAAATAATCTTCGGATCTGATATCATCTAAGAGCCATATCTCAGTCAAAATGACAATATCATAGTTCTCAAGCATCAAATTTGCCTAAAGTTATTACACTTTGACCTAATACTCCGAACATTTTGGTAGTACACCTTGAGTTCAGAAGACTCAGCCATTAGGCAATGCCATCAGCAGGGTTTACCTCTCGCCCCTTATTTGAAATTGGCTCAGCAGAAGTGGTATTATCAGTTTGAAGTTTCTGGGTCCCTAATTGATCTTCAATCATGCTGTCATGGAGCTTCCCAATGAAATGTTTAATTAAAGAGTGTTCAGGCCAGAGATCAGCAGAAAGTAGTTTGTCAGGGTCATTTCCTGAATAGTGTATAAGAAAAGATGAGTAATATTCACGTTTAGTTTTAAGTTTAATAATAGATCCAACATTATTCAGATTAAGATCCCTTAGATGGTCATATATAACTTTACATGTGACATCTGGGTTTAAGCGAGAGATAAAGATTCTCTGCACATATAATTTGGGTAATGCAGAGAATTTTGTAAAAGAGCCAGAACCCTTCACTACTGGTTGTTGGCGCTTATGGGATAGCAAAGGCGTGGGGGGGCATTATTCCCCACAGCTATTTCCTGAGATTCTGCTGGAATCCCATGAGACTGTCTATGTTTTAGTTCTGGATTGGACAAAGATTGTGATTGTGAAGAAGGCCTAGAGGAGCGGCCACTAACTGTTTAAGCAAAAGTACGTTTAGATTTAGTGGGAAGTGGTACTTGATCTGTGGTGGCTTTTATGTTAGCTATGTCTTCACACAGTGCTTTCAACTCAAATAAAATAGTGTTGTTTGAAGCAACAATGTTGTTCATAGCCTTAGCGAAGTCCAACAATGGTGCCAAACACTCAGAAATGGATTTAGTGATGAGGGAGACCAGTTTAGAATCAAATGTTGGGGAATTTGAGGGGCAGGCCAACTTAGGGTCCATGTTCAAAGGCAAATCCACTTGAATGGGCTAGAACGCAATTGCTTCACTGGAGTATTGTCGTCACGGGAGAGCAGGCATAGACGACATTTAAAAGTTGGGGCCAGAAGGGGTGCATCATTGGCATTTACATTTAAACAGTCTAAATGTGACTTTTTTAAACAGATTGTGCATTTAATAGATTAGCTACGTGGATATAACTCTTTTCCACATGTAAGACAAGGACCTTGACGTGCCATCTATGTACAGCAGAAGACTGTGTAGCAGATGGCACAGTTTACAACCATCTGCTACAGTAACCACTGCTATGGAGTGATAAGAAGCTCTCTCCAAAATGGCTACTTTTTGACCATTTAAAATAAGAATCGTTTAGATAAAATAGATATTTCAGGGAAAATACCCCAATAAAACTCAAGAAATCAGCCTTTAAAAAAAGCACCTAACCTTTAAAAATAACACAAATGTTAAAATAATGGATAGAAAATTGAAATATTTGTGATTTATCCAACTAACTAAGAGCAAGTTCAGAAGTGAGTCTTTCCTGATGTGGTGCCACCTGCATCTCAGATCAATGCATCTCAAAGACCTCCATATGAAAGGGAAAGTCACAAAAAATATGATGACCTTTATGATAGTAAAGAACCCCACCCCAGGCTGCTTCTACGAAAAATCCATAAGCCAGGGAACCCAGGATGATCTATAGTTTCCTCTAATAATGCAGTGACTGAAAATATATCTCAATTTGTTGACATCTTTCTAAAACTCATCCCAAAAACTCTACCATCTTTCCTCCAAGACACGACTGACTTCCTTCAAAAATTAGAAACTCTACAACATTCGACAAATTAATTCTGTGCACCCTGGACGTGACATCACTGTATACAAACATCCCACACGATGAGGGGGTAGAATCCTGTAGACAAGCCCTCATAGACATGAAACAGACGTTTCCAGACATTGAAACGCTCAGTGATCTAGTTCTCACAAATAGAATTTTTGAATTCAATAACAACTACTATATTCAAGAACAAGGCACAGCAATGGGAACAAAAATGGCCCCATCATATGCTAATATTTTCATGGGCAACATTGAAAAACAGTTACTAGAGAATGCACTGAAAAAACAATTAATGTGGGTATGATACCTTGATGATGTCTTTGTAATTTGCACCCATTCAGAGGAGGACCTTAATGACTTTGTCAGCTTGGCAAACTCCATCAACCCTTCAATACAATTCACTGCAAATATTTCTAGGACTGAAATAGACTTCCTTGATGTTAAGATCTCTTACGAAAATGGAAAATTTCGAACTTCTCTCTACCAGAAACCGACTGACACACACCAATACCTACACTATAATAGCTTCCACCCAAAAAAGTGCAAGACAGGTATTCCAATTGGGCAGTTTAAATGAGTCCTGAAGGATCTGCTCAGATGACAGGGACTTCAGGATGAAATGCCAACAACTCCTGCAGGATTTCGAAAGGTGTGGATACCCTGGAAAATTCCTGAAAGGGGTTGGAAATCAGGCAAGTCGACTGCAACAGACACTGACGTACAATAGTTAGAAGGAACAAAGAACCCGAAATTACAAGACATGCCAGTGAAGGCTAAAATAACAAGAAATGCCAATGAGGGATGCAAGAGATGCCAGAGGAAAAATTGCATTGTTTGCACATATGTGAATGAAACAATGCAATTTCAAAGCAATAATAAGGTCATTAAATGGAAAATAAGACACACTATTACATGCAACACCCCCAATGTGATTTACCTTGTCCATTGCATTAAATGTGATAAGAGTTACATTGGTGAGACGGGGCGGAAAGCAAAAATACGAATTAGAGAGCATCTTAATGACATTAACAACAAAAGAGACACAACTCATGACAAACTTTAGGACTGAAAAAGATAGGAAACAGAAAGAATCTCAAATGATAAAGGAGTTCCAAACGTTGACACCAGGTGGCATGAATGTTGACAAAGGAATGATGCCAATCATCTTCCAGCTACCATAAAATGTATAAAGAAAAAAAATTCTAAAATTCATTATGGCTAAATAAAAAATGCATAACACTCAATTATTTTACTAAAACCATTAAGATGTATTAAACTGATGATTCTCCTGAAAGGATTTTTTATTCCAGGCAGAGAAAGTGCACTGTTACCACAGATGATAGCATGATTAACGTTCCTTAAAGAACATGCACCAACACCAAAAACATTAACCTTGATGAAGCAAGAACCTACTTGCGAAACGTCGGAACCTCTCCAACAAAAAAGATAAGTATTGTTTTTTATTTATTAGTTTAGTAATTTGAAAAACTTAGTTATTTTTATGCTCATAGAATATAATTGTTTGCCATTTTGAACATTTTTCAGAAGCCTTTCACCAAGAAGCCACAGAGGAGTGGACTGCAGCCTGGAAGACATCGAAAGCTAAGTTTTAAACTCATTTTTCTTGTTTTCTATCTGTAGTTATTATCTTAGTTTGTAGACTGGTCTTGTCCTCGTACCTCTTTTGTATTTTTGCTTTATATACAAAGAAGCATGCTAGGAGGACCATTGCCCAGGCCAAACACCAAAAAGGACTAAAGAAGATGAGTGGGAAGTATTTCAACTAGCCAAGACCCAAGATAGAAGTAGTAAGGATGTCACCAGGGCCATAATGATCAAGGATAGGGAGGAATATTACAACAATCTCTTCAACTTCAGATACCTGTGAAATGGTCATGAATAACATCCCTGCCACCACAGTAACTGTGGACTTGGTGAGTGGGACAGAAATAGTCAGGGCCCTCCAGAAGATGAAAGGACACAAAGCTGTGGGTCTTGATAAGATTCCCATTGATGTTTGGCATAGCTTGGGTACCACAGGAATTACATGGCTGGGGAAGCTTTTCAATAAAGTAGCCAGTGGTGACCGAATGCCATCTGCATGGCAGGGGTTGGATTGTCCCACTTTTCAAGGGCAAAGGTGACGCTCCAGACTATGGGAACTATAGAGGCATTAAGCTAATGAGCCATTCTATGAAGCTGTGGTTGAGGGTCATAGAATGTCACCTCAGAAATGTAGGCCTTGAGAAGTTCTATGATAGTGTCCCACAACAGGTAGTATGGGATGTTCTGAGGAAAAGGGGAGTGGATGAAGAGCATATCAAAATAATACAGGATATGTATGATATTTCCACCACTAGGGTGAGGATGGCATGGTGGAATACAGGTGGCTTCGAGGTGAAGATAGGGCTTTATCAAGGATCAGCTCTCAACCCATAACTATTTGCTTTGACAATGGATGACCTGCTGACAGGAATAGGGAAATGGCCCCCTCAGTGCTTGGTATTTGCTGACGATGTAGGAAGCTTAGAGGAGTCCCAAGAGGAGGTTCAACAAGGATTACAGGACATTACAACAACAATGGCAAAGGGGGGGGGGCTGAAGGTGAACATGAAAAAAAACAGAGTACTTGGCATTCAGTTGGAGTGGCCAGGACCAATGGAGTGTAGTTTGTTGTGGAAATGAGGTTCTACCAGCAAGTAAGAGTTTAGGTATCTAGGATCAGTGATTTAGAGCAACAGAGAAATCGACTCTGACGTTACCCACAGAATCAAAAAGTGGAGGCAGGCAAGCAGGATGCTGTGTGACCATAGAGTCCCAAGAAAGTTGAAAGGTAAGGTTTACAAAACTGTAGTTAGGCCTGCCATGCTGTATTGATCAGAGTGCTAGGCTGTGAGGAAGAACCATGAGAGGAGAATACAAGTGGCCAAGATGCAAATGCTGCATTACATGAGTGGGGTGTCACACACTGACAGAGTCCACAACGAGGAAGTTAGAGACAGCTTGGGGGTTGGAGACAATCAGACATGAGAGAATATAGGCATACGATGCAAAGGGGGAGGAGGAGCTCACATGGTATATTTTCAGGCAACAGGTGGTGGGTGTCACCAGCAGTAGGGGGAGACCTAAGCGGACGTGGGAGCATCTGGTGCAGAGGGACAAGATTGCATGTGGGGTGGATGATTAGAACCAAACAGACCCGACCTGACCATAGGTGGGACAAGGGTATCATGATGATGATGATAAAAAGATACTCTCCACAGACAATGCAATCAATATTCCTGTGGGTTACAGACGCCTGGCTGGGGCGCCCCCAGTCACAGTATCTTCTGTGGACCAACAGACCCGACCCTGACACAGGCAGGATAAGGGTATGATGGATTCAGTACCTTTAAGAAACAGTGCACTTTATTATCTTTTTTACCTTGAAGGTACACCAGTTTTTGGATGGCGCCGTTTATTAGAGGGCTCTGTTAATCAGAATAAATACGGAACAGTGGTACCCCAATTAACAAACTTATTTCACATAACGAACACTTGTTCAATATACACTACCCTATCAAAAGTCATGGGACAACCCTTATTTGTATGAAAATTTGACATTCCTTTGCAATATCAACAGTGGCATTCCACCCAGCACTATATAACAAAGAGTACACTATTATGAGATGATACTTCCATGAATGCCGAAGGAATGTCTCAAAGAAAAGAGCTTTCAGACTTCCAAAGAGGTACCATTGTCGGGTGCCAAAGAGGTACCATTGCAGTGGTGTCCCATGACTTTTGATAGGGTAGTGTATAAAGTGAACTAGGAACTATATAGGACAGTGGTGGCGAACCTGCGACCCACCGTTCAATTTTAAGTGACCCGAATGTGAATGAGATGATGTAATAAAAGTGGGATGAAGGTGTGGTGATGAGGACGATGGTGTTCTCTATTTCCTCCTTTAATAAACTTTATTTATTATTAATAATAACTTACAGTGAAATCCATTTAACACAAACGCGTTTGACATGAAATAACACTGTGGTATGAACAAAATAATGTGTAATGTTATGCATTTTCTTTCTTTCAACACAAAACAAAAATCGCTTAACACGAAACTATTTTCCTTCTCAGTTACAAAATATACTGGATATACAACATATACCATTGTTTTCGTTAAACTAATCAAATAAACAATGCTTGCACTGTTGCTAGATTGCAGCCTGGGTTTGGGATGGTAGAGCATGCCATTGAAAAACCTTTCAAACTATGGAGGGGGGGGGGAGCTTTTTATTGATAATTTTATGCTCAAAATAACACTGCAAAAAAACCCCATTTTATCCCCAAAACAATAATTCTTTTAATTTTCCTTTCTTTTTAAATTATGTATGTGTGCATCAATATTTACATTGGAAATATTGAATCTAATATGATGCCCACAAGTTAACTTATAGTCAACATCATCATCACACCCTCATCCCACCTGCAGCATGGTCGGGTCTATGGGCCCACTGACATGCTTTGGACTGGGGGCATGCCAGATAGGCATCTTGAACCCACAGGAATATTGGCCAGGTTGTCTGTGGGAGATGCTGGCCTACCCTGCTTGTTCCAACATTGCATTATACAATCAAAATAGAAACGTTGGCAGATAAATTAACGTTTTGTTGGTTATATTGCTAAAAATTACAAGTGTAACTTTTAGCAATAAATCCAATTAATAAAATATGACGACATACAAAACAATGATGGGTTTTCTGCATGCATCGTTTAGCACAAAATTCTTTTAACACAAAAATATATTTTGCTCCCTTCACTTTCATCTTAAACGATTTTCCCTGTATTTTTATTCATAAAATTGAATAGTGCTTGAATCTGATGCGTGGACAAATGCTTGTCTTTTTACGTGCTATTGTGACCCGTCTTCAAAAAAAGGTTTGCCACCACTGGTATAGGATATCCAAAATTGTAGTAACTATAGAGATATTAACCCTTCAGCAATCCCACTATTGACAGTTACACAAGTAGTGCGGTCGGGTCACTGTGACCCGATCATGTTTATCAATGATAATTCTTGGTGGGGACTTCAATTTACCAGGGTTGGATTGGGGTAGTATGCAGCCCAATACAAATTCAAGTTTATCAGGGGCTCTAAATCTCTTTTTTGATCAAATGTACTGTAATGGATTGGAACAGATTGTGACCATGCCTACCCCCGAGAAAGGGGGAATTTTAGATTTAGTGTTCACAAATGTGCCCACCTCTATAAATAATGTAGAGTGTATTGAAGGAATTAGTGATCATGCAGTGGTTAAGGTGGAGATATTGAAAAGGTTACCTAGACGGGTGGCATGAAGGAGGGTGGCATACCAATATAATAAGGCTAATTGGGAGTATTTCAAGACTTATCTGGAATGTGAATTAAATGATTTTTTCACCATTGCTAATACCTGTAGCGTTGAGGAATCTTGGAATAGATTCCTAGCCCTATTAGAAGAGGGTACACAACTAGCTGTCCCCACGAAGATTATAAGGAAAAACTCTGTTCCAGAATGGTATACTAAAGAGGTGAAGGTAGCTTTGCAAAACCAGCGAAAGGCTAAGAATGCACTTAGGAGAGGGAGGGACGTCAATAGTGAGGCGGTCTATAAGGGGGCCCGCAAAATGGTTAAAGGGTACATGAAGAAAGCTTACAAGAACTTTCATAAGAACATTTTGGGAGATAGGCTTAGGAAAAATCCAAAGGCATTCTGGGGATATATAAAGAGGTGTAGGAAGGAGGGAGATAGGGATACAGTGGTTAAGGATGGGTCAGGAAATTTAGTCAAGGATAGTCTCATGATTGCCAACGTTTTTAATAATACATTTGCAAAATACTTTAAAAACCAGTAGAAACAACTCCCAGCCAGAATTTGTTAGGGATTTGCCAGGAGGAATGGATGAAGTTATTATCACTAGGGCAGGAATTGAGCAGCTACTTAGTAAATTACCAGTATATAAGGCCATGGGCCCTGATGGTGTTTCACCACTTATTCTGCAACGGCTTTCTGGGATTATTAGCTGTTACTTGGTAGAAATTTTTAAAAAGTCATTAGCCACAAGCATTGTTCCAGCATCATGGAAACTGGCAAATGTGGTGCCCATTTTCAAGTCTGGGGACATGACAGACCCTAAGTGCTATAGACCAGTTTCATTAACAAGTGCTGTATCCAAGATATTTGAGCACATCTTATTCACATCTATAATGGGATATCTGGAAAGGAAGGGCATCCTTAGAAATAACCAACACGGGTTTAGGAAAGGCAGGTCATGTGACACCCAAATGGCTTGCTTGATGAATCATGTTCAAAAGGCTTTAGATAGCAGAAAGCAGGTTGATATTGTATTCTTGGACTTTGAACAGGCTTTTGTCATGGTGCCCCATGATAAGCTGGTCTCTAAAATGTCCTACTTACTGATACATAGAAATGTTGTTCAATGGGTAAGGTCCTATCTGCTTGATAGAAAACAGAGAGTCATTTTCAAGGGTTTTGCATCTCAGTGGAGACCAGTCACGTCAGGGGTCCCTCAAGGAAGTGTATTGGGTCATTTGTTGTACATTCTCTATGTGAACGACATGGGGCTTGATATTGATTCCTTCCTTGAACTATTTGCAGATGACACATGTGCTGCTCGGGTATTAGATGATGGGTTATCATCCTGTGTGCAATTACAACAGGATCTAGACAGGATTTACAATTGGTGTGTAAAATGGGAATTGCCATTAAACCTGAGGAAGTGTAGGATCCTAACAATATCCAGATGTAGAAAGCAACTTGATTTTGATTATCACGTAGGTGGAGTTAGGGTTGATAGGGTTGTAACCCATAAACATCTGGGTATTGTCTTAAATAGTGAGGGTAATTGGAAGGATCACATTGGTAAAGTAATTGGGAGGGCTGGTCAATTCCTCCGTCTGATTAACAGGGTCCTTAGAGATAGCACAAAAGAAGTAAAGGAAACAGCATATATTTCTATGGTATGCCTGATTTTGGAGTATGGCAGTCCAATTTGGTTCCCCTTCAGGCAGGACTTATCTTGGGAGGTTGAAAGGATCCAAAGGAGGGCAGCAAGAATAGTACTTAATAGGTTTTCTCACACAGAGAGTGTATCTGCCATGATTAAGGAACTAGGGTGGGATGCATTAAGGCAGAGGCGTATATCTCACAGCATTAGCTTTTTTATAAGCGCTTTCACAGCAAATTTACATTAATAGACTCAGGTCCTCGCGATCCATCGGTCTCGATGGTATGTCGGCATCCTTAGTTAAGAGTTTAGATCCTCTCAGTTTGTCCCTGCTCAGGCACTTATATAACTCATGCATGAAGCATGGGTTTTTCCCTCCGTTGTGGAAGTCTGCAAGGATAGTGCCACTTTTCAAGGGTGGCTCCCATGACGATCCGTCCAAGTATAGGCCTATAGCCATCCTGTCTCCTTTTGCCAAAGTCCTGGAAAGGTGGTTGTATGACCTAGTTTCCAAGGACCTTCTGAGCATTGTCCCAACCACACAATACAGTTCCCGTCCAAGAACTTCAGCTAAGAATCTTATTCTGGCTATCCATACCAGGATTGTGGCTGCCCTTACACGTAGGAATGCCCTGATCCTGGTGAAAACCAACATATCTAAGGCCTTTGATTCAGTCAGCCATACCCAGTTGATCGATCAACTGCGGAAGGCAGTGCCCAATCCTTGGGTTCTCAATCTTTTGCTGTCCTTTCTTCGAGGGCGCCCCGCTTCTGGCAAAGAGTGCATGGAGTCGCAACCTCTATCTAGGGGAGTTCCCCAGGGTTCTGTCCTGGGGCCCCTACTTTTCAACGTTGCTACCGCAGGACTTCCTTCCGAGTGTAGCGAGTGGACACCGTGGTCCTTTGTGGATGATAATTACCTGGGCCTAGAGGTGCAGCTACAACATCCAAAGGATGCCTTGGCGTCCTCATCTGAACTCCTGATGTCCCTGTCCTGCTGGTACACTTCATTACAAATGAAAATTAACTTGGATAAAACCCAGACTATAATATTTCTACCCAGACGGATTAATTTACCTTTGTCCCGTCCAAACCTACCTATGACCATTTTGGGAATTAGCTTTGATCCTTTCCTCAGCTTCCTTGAGCATCAGAACACTCTTATTCCCAAGCTGCATACACTGCTTCATTTATTTAAACGCATTAAGCCAGTCCTGTCATTAAAGAAACTAGTACAGATATTTCGGGCTAAAGTACTTCCTCTCATTGAGTACGCGTGCCCCTTCCTAGTTAGCTTAACCAAAACACAGGTGAGGCAGGTACGCCTACCATACAACAGAATTTTGTGACTCATCTTTGGCATTCCACCAACGACAAGCGTTACCCAATGCTGCAAGAAGTTTAACTTGATGCGACTCGAGGTTTTTCTGGAGTTTTGTCACCTTTGCCATTTAGCCAGTGCCCTTCGAAATCCTGGACATCCATGTCATTATATCAGTGACTTCTTTATTGCATCTGTTGAGGCACGGACTACCAGGAAGTTCTTGTTCCAACCTACTTGCCCCTATAGTGATTGTAGGAGCCAACAGTTCCCAGCGGCTGTTCTGTTCCAATGGAACGTCCTACCTTATGCACTGCGCTCAACTATTTTTAAGTGTGCTGAGTATAAATGCCTTTTGAACTGCAGACACTTTAAGAAAGCTCTCCGCAAGCACTTTCTGCAGACAAGGTGAATCATGCGGCGACTGTCTGAGAGTCCTTCGTAGTTCTCTTATGGGTGCGTTCCTTCCATGTTGCTGGAATGGGGCGTTGCGATGTTGTGTAATCGGTTGGTGGATTCCTTTGTTTAATAATAGTTGTGCTTAATCGTACAGGTCGCGTTTTCGTACCTGCAGTAGTTGTACTGTAATCTCATAAGTGTACTATGTTATCAGTGTATGTGCAGTTTGCATGTTAGAATATTAAATTAAATTAAAAGACTGCTGCTGCTAGGATGTAACGGACTGTTGGCTGGAAGGGTGTCCCCAGCTGACATTAAAGGCAGAAAGGATCATCCATATAAATTGAAAGAGGTTAGGGCACAGACACTCATACTACTGGTCATTTTTGCCAAGAGTAATTCGACAATGGAATAGCCTTGGCGAGGATAGGGTGGAGGGCTTCATCCAAGGAAATCCAACATTAGCTGGTATTGTATTAGGGGAGGCTCCTGAATTATAGCTTAGGGTTTTAGGAGTATTATGTTATCATAAGTAGGATTGAGAGTTAGTCTCTCCACTGCCATATTGGCCAATAAGGCTGCTTGCAGTGTATAATATTAGAATTAGAATTATAGAAAACAACAGAAAACACAAAAAAATTCTTTATAATTCTCAAATCTT
This sequence comes from Trigoniulus corallinus, assembly GCA_013389805.1. Taxonomy (NCBI): domain Eukaryota; kingdom Metazoa; phylum Arthropoda; class Diplopoda; order Spirobolida; family Trigoniulidae; genus Trigoniulus; species Trigoniulus corallinus. The sequence continues at coordinate 2,157,218 of JAAFCE010009125.1, read as the reverse complement.
ACAAAATTTAAATATTTTCAATGCTGCAGACAGAACAATAAATGACAGAATGATTTTTACAAATGCAATTCTTACATTTGAAACAAGTAACAGAATATTTGTTATCTTTAGGGCTAGGGCAGATGTGACATCTTTCTTTTCTTCATAGCTGATTGCTATTCAACATGTGGTGCTAGGATAATAATGTCATGTTCTTCTAAATAAATTCTAATTTTTGACTTTAAAAGTTTTGATATAGATAAGGATTTTGATCTTTTAATTAACTGCTCTTTTGTTAGTTGATGGCCAAAGAGTTTTCACAAAATCTCTCCTAGTAATTATAGGAGTTTTACCTTGATCTTTTGAATTCTGCTTGTAAATGATGTAGGAGTTAATGCCTATGACATTCATTAAGTGAAAAAAAAGTGCAAGGGGCCATCTCTTGGTTCGTCTTCCAACATTATAGTTGGAACAGAGTTGATCATTTGTGTCTACTCCTCCTTTTGTAAAGTTGTAAAACGTTCTCATTTCTGGTTTTTTCCTCTGTGCCTGTTGAACTATCTATCTCATCATTTTTGTGGAAAGTAGATATAAGTATAACTGCTTTTGACGTTTTGGGAACATATGAAACAATTGACATCTGTTTAGTGAATCCAAAGATACTGCTCTTCACCTCTCGTTTTTTATTAGGTAAAAACTCTAAAGGAATTTCTCTCTTATTTTTCCTTAAAGTACCGACAAAAGTTAAATTCCTGTCTAAAATAGCAGAAGCCAATGGAATACTTCAGTACCAATTGTCTGTTGTCAAATTTCGACCAAAATTTATAACAGGCTCAACAAGGCACAGAACAATATCTGTAGGCGAATTTGATAATTTCAATGGGCCCTCTGGTTGAGTACCAACATAAACTTCCATTTTGAGTAGATAAAATGTTCTACTGTCCACCATAGCAAAAACTTTAATGCCATATCTTTTTGGCTTTTTGGGTAATAATTGTTTAAATGAACATCTTCCTCTAAAAGAAACAAGCTGCTCATCTACAGTTATGCATTCCAATGGAGAATAAATTTCAAAAAATTTGTCATTCAATTTAGTAAATAATTCTGTAATTGGTGCCAATTTATCCACTTTTTTTCTTTGCTCAATAGTATGTATGCTATCAAAGCGAATACAACGCAAAAAGAAATAGAAATCTGCTATAACTCATTGTAAATGAAAATATTACTGGTTCATCTATTTCCCATAAATCTTTTAAATTAGTGTGAGCTGCTTTATAAACTCCTGAAATATACAGTAAGCCAAAAAGAGCTAAGATTTCAGTTCGGTCAGTGTTTTTGCTTTGCGAGGTTCTGAATAACTTGGCTGAATTTCGCATATAAATATGTTTGTGTTTTCCACAATTATATTTACAACTTCTTCAGAAAAAAAAAACAACAAAACAAAAAAAAAAAAAAAAAACAAAAAAACAAAATACACAATTCATCATCATCATCTCACCCTTCTCCCGCCTGAGACAGGGTCGGGTCTGCGGGTTCTAATCCTCCACTCCCGCCTATTGCCCACCAGGTCCCTCTCCACCCCGCACACCTGCATGTCCGCCTGCACCACCTGTTCTCACGTTCGCTTTGGTCTTCCTCTGCCTCTGGTGCCCCCAATCACCTGCAGTCCCACAATGGAACTAATAAGCTCCTCCTCTCCCCTCGTTATCACACGCCCGTACCACCTCAACCGATTCTCTTTCATCCTTTCCACAATGTCCCCCACCCCCAAGCTACCTATAACGTAATCATTTCTGACTCGGTCGGATCTAGACACCCCACACATGTAGCGCAGCATTCGCATCTCGGCCACTTGCATTTGCCTTTCATGGGTCTCCCTAACTGCCCAGCACTCTGACCCATATAGCATAGCAGGCCTAACAACAGTTTTGTAAACCTTGCCCTTCAACTTTATTGGGATCCAACGATCACACAGGACCCATTTGCCTGTCTCCATTTCAGCCATCCTGCATTAATCCTATGGGTCACATCAGAATCTATTTCCCCATTGCCCTGGAAAACTCATCCCAGATAGCGAAACTTGCACCACTGGAATCTCCTCTCCCCCAAAACGAATTTCACCTCCCTGCCCCTGGCTACTAAAATTGAAAGCTAGGTACTACGTTTTCTTCATGTTCACCTAAAGGCCCCTTTCTTCAATTGCTGCTTTCATGTCTCTTTTGTGCATCTTCCTTGGACTCCTCAAGCCTTCCCACATCATCTGCAAATACCAGGCACTGGGAGGCCCATTCCCCTATTCCCATCAGTAGCTCATCCATTACTAGGGTAAATAGGTATGGTTAAGAGCTGACCCTTGATGCACACCAACCTCTACTTTGAAGCTTGCAGTGTTTCCCCATGCTGTTCTCACCCTAGCGATAGAACCATCAAACATATCCTGAACTACCCTAATATGGCCTTCATCCACACCTTTCTTTCTTAAAACACCCCATACTGTCTGGGAACACTATCATATGCCTTCTCCAGGTCAACGAATATTGCATGAAGGTCCTTCCTTGCTGCTCTATGCTTCTCAATCATCTGTCAAAGAATGAAGATTGGTTCCATAGTGGACCTACCTGGCATAAACCCAAATTGATTTCCCCGGACACTAGTTAAGGAACGCATTACACAATATAACATAGAAATTATGGGAAATTGTGTTCCGCACAACGAACACCCGGTATAACGAACGTATTGCAGGGTACCACTGTAGTTAAGCGGGATATGAAAACGTGTGTGATGAAAGGAGACCTGGCTCACTATAGAAACGTGGAACGCGCAGACCTGACCCCACGATGGGTGGGTCAAGGGTAAGAAAATGACGGATGATTTCGAGGTAGACAATCCACGTAACTAAGTTGAATCTAACAATGAAGCTTAAAAAACCTATCTTTTGTCATTAATTATACCATATAGGTGATGATCCTTTAAATACTTTTGCTGTTGCACTGTAGGAGTACCGCATTTAAATGGTTGAAATAAAAATTTCAATGCAACATTTTATTCAAACAACAACAAGAAGACAAGAATACTAAACCGTTCTTTGAAACCATATTGTTCTTTTGGCTGTCTACCATGATCAGTTAATAAAAATTCCAGACTTTCAGCCAATGATTTTGTGATATGCATTATTTCCCACTCTCAAAATTCTCAATAAACTTCTTTCCAAAACTTTACTTTCTAAGAACGTTTCAACTACGATGATTACTGCAAATGGCGAATTACCTCCGAAAGTTAAAGACTTCGGCTTACGAAAATGAATCATTTATCAGTATTTTTATATTAAGTTTTAAAATGAATTGATAGCATTACTTAATATTTAGAACAAGGGATTCTTAAAAACTAGGTTGTGCCCGAGGCCCTCCAAGAGCTTGATTCGCCACTGCTCAAGAGTCAAGCAGCCACTGATCAAAGAAAGGAAAAATATTTTCCTATTGTCTGATAGTGACCACCTGTCTAAATTGGGACACAGGGCCAGCGTTAGGGCAAGCGACCAAGGCAACCGCCTTGGGCCCCATGCTGGTGAATTAAAAAATTTAATAAATGCTACACAAAATGAAGGCATTGCAATATTTTTGGAGTTTCTACTTCTCAGTTTCAATAAATGAGCCACTCACTTGCCAAATCGATTAACTCCATAAAACAGAAAGTGGAGAAATTTGATGACTTAATATAGATTGTTTTTAAAAATTCCCTTTAAGACAAAAATTGAAATAAACATTGTATAATGCATAAATGAAGATGTAGCTTTCATCTAAAGACAAGAAGAATAAATGAGACAGAATAACCTTGGTTTAATAGTTATTAATATCACAACTTTTGGGTAATTAAGGGATCGATTTGGGTAATTTGGGTAATCGATTTGGCAAGTGAAAAAAAGTCATAACATCAAAATCATCATCATCTCACCCTTATTCTGCCAATGGCGGGGGTCAGGTCTGCGAGTTCTTAAACTCCACTCCCATCTACCCCCCACCACGACCCCTCCACCCCACAAACCTCCATGTCCCTCTGCACCACCTGCTCCCATAATGGACCCAATGAGTTCCTCCTCCCCATCCTCCCCATGCCTATACCACCTCATCCACTGTTCTCTCATTTTCTCTGTGATGTTTCCCACCCCAGCCTACCTCTAATTTAATCATTACAGATTCGGTCAGCTTGTGACACCCCACTCATGTAGTGAAGCATTCACACCTCAGCCACTTGCATTCTCCTTCATGGTTCTTCCAAGCTGCCCAACATTCTGTAAACCTTTATTGGGACTCATTCAGGACTCCACATGCCTGCCTTCACTTCAGTCATCCTGCATTAATTCTGTCTGTCACGTCAGAATCTATCTCTCCATTGCTCTGTAAAACTGATCCTAAATAATGAAACTCTTGCACCACTGGTATCCCCTCAACGCCCGACAACAAATCTCAACCCCTTGCCCCTGGCCACTAAAATTGAAAGCTAGGTACACTGTTTTTCATGTTCACCTTAAGGCCGCCTCTTTCCATTGCTGTTTTAATGTCTGTAGGCCCTTTCGTGCATCCTCTTTGGACTCCTCAAGCCTTCCCACATCATCAGCAAATACCAGGCGCTGAGGGGCCCATTCCCCTATTCCCATCAGCAGCTAGTGTGAATGTATATGGGCTAAGTGCTGACCCTTGATGCACCCAGCCTGCACGTTGAAGCATGCAGTATTTTCCCATGCTGTCCTGACCCTAGCAATGGAACCAAATAACACCCAAATCAGACTCACATTATATATTTTTGTTGCAGACCCAAACTGCTGGACACCCATGAGATCCTTCAGTTGCAGACCAAACAAACATTGTGGCTTATATTTTTGTTAAAATTATGACAACCAAAAATATAAATATATAAATTTTGCTTATAGTAAGCTACTGATGTAGTAAGATTAGGAAATGGCAAAGGTTTTTCTAAGTCAAACGAAAATAGTAAAACTTTATCAAATTACGACATTCAATCTGCAGCCATTTGACTGTGACCCTGTTCATCCTATTTAGATGAGTGGCCTTTTCAATTTTTGCTATCCAAATTCCCTCACTATTGAAGACGGAATTTTCGTTATTTCAGTGATTTACATTACAGTATGGAGTTAGTCAGAATGGCTTCTGAAAGAAATTATTAATTATTCACTGGCCAAAAAATTTTTTGATTTTTAATGGTGTTAATTTATATTATTTCAGAAATGTATTATACATAATAAAAGTTATGTCTGAACAAGTGCTTTGACACTAAAATTTCAAAAAGTGGACTTAATCGATTTGGCCTTTGAATGGCTCAAATCGTTTTATTTTGATTTCATGTGTGTTTAAAGAAATTAAAGTCCTGCATTGGAAAGCAACCAATTTTATACCGCATTTATTCTAATTAACAGCGCCCTCTAATAAACAGCACCCTCCAATAAATGGCATAACAAAAAAACCTTTGAAAGAGTAAATGGCGCGCCGTTTATTAGAATAAATATGGTAAATGTTTTCACTGGGGCCCCGCTCTCGCCTGCTGCCTTGGGCCCCGCAAACTCTAGCGCCGGCCCTGTTGGGACAGTCCTGATAGTGAGCACTAAGAATCACTTCATCATCAAAGTGACAACTCCATTTTTTAATTAAAAAAATTATGTTTCAATCAGTATCTACTAAAATAGCATCTTCTCCCTGTCAAAAATATAAAAGGACACTATTTTAGTAACAGACATGTGATCAAATATGTTGCATTCTTTTAAATATTATAAAGCTAACAGTCAATAAATCTGTTATATAAGGGTTAGTGATAGACAGATGTTTCGAACAAAAATATATAGTAAAGATCAACATTAGTCTCAGACAAAACTGTTAGTTCTACCAAAATTTCAGTTAAGATATGGACATTTATAGATCACTCATTGGGACCCTACAACTGTTAGGAGTCGTACCAAAGCATTTATATTTCACTGAGAGTATCACCTTCAATTAAACTACAAATGATGAAGACGTCTTTTTATCAAACCAACCTGTAAGGCCGTAAAAACAACTGTACGACAAACATGTTTGAAAGAAATGCGGAGGTAGCAAGGATGAAATGAAAAACAACAATGATAAAAATACTGACCAGATTAAGGTATATTACAACATTCTTCAATTTTAATTAAATTCCGAGGAAGGAAAACTCTCACGACAATATTTCCTGGGGATTTCAGGAGGCGACACCGTGATTTGTCGACGACAACTCGTTAAATACCATGGATTCATCCCACATATGGTCAATGAATTTGTGACATATAGTTCATTCCAGCAATTCCACGCTATGTAATTTTATATGTAAGAAAGTAAATTAATAGATATGATGGAAGACACGCTATCTCTGGACTAGCAAAACGACATAATTAATAGTTTTGTAGATTCTGAGGACCAGTGTTACACATTACTTTTTGAAAAAACTCAAATTCTTCTTCACATGCAAATCCAAAAATGAAACTAAGTCAGAACTTTAATGTGATATTACTGCTGTGATTTTCTATCAAAGGGCTATAACGTGAAAACTTTTCCAGTCAAATTTTATGGAAGTAGACAAATCCACTAAATGTGACTAGAAAACATTCCATCTCTTGGCATTGCGTTTCCACACTATTACCAACAGTGTGATCCAAAAATTGTTTTTTGTTAAACGGTGATATTACTTATACCTAGAATAAAAAAAGGTTTTACAGATTAGTACTTAATTTCTTTTGGAGATGAAAACGTTAAAAGGGCCTCCTTGCTAAAGGAACCTATCCTCTAAAATCTATGAAGGTAATGCAGTGGAAAATAAAACGTCCAAAAGCTTTACTGAGTCTGAATTACAGTTTTTAGACAGCTTTTCATCACGAATGGTAGAGGGGAGAGGACCCCTTACACCTGATAATTTTGGGGTTCACAGAGCGTGAAATCGTTCATTATTCGATTTAAATCTCACTTACCAGATCAATTTCCTTGTAAATTCCTTATTATACAGTTAATTTTTGGCTCAACTAGCCCTGACTATAACTCGCCAAGGCAATTAGTCCAACTGCAACTCAGAAGATAGTTGGCTCTGAAGAATCGGAAGGCATTCATCCCTTTCTGGTAGAGGCCAACAAGTAACAACAAAAAACATCTATCTACAGCATATCTTCAAGGAAAGTCCTCTGAAGGCATGGTGGGGAGAAGACTCAGCAAAGAAAATGTATCGTTTCTTCAGAAAAAGTAATCAGAACGTGCAACCATCAGAGTCAACTTCAGCTCAGATGAGCATTTCTTCAAAATGTCTTTAACATATAGTACACAAGGAAGAATGTTTACAACGTTTCAAGAAACTGTTACACTAAAAGGCCATCGTCAACTGTATCACAGATTTCAATGTTGCTTTCACCAACGTTTGCACTAATGAGATGATTCGCACAGTAAAAAAAAAAGTGAAGGCCAGGACTTAAATCAATTTCAGTAGTTCTCCAGTTTAAATTTGTCACTAAAACAATTAAAACTCCTAGTATTCCAAAAGATGTAGTAGGGAGGAATGGGGATTGTAAGGTAGAAAAGAGTTAAATCAGTCTGTGAATTATTAAACTCAACTGTCTTCATTCAGAATCCTCTTCAAAATCGTTACTCAATGATCATTCATGTAAAGCAAAGAAAAATTACTAATTGAATTTGGAATGGATATGAAGAGAAGAAAACGTCCTATGAAGCCACTTCATGCAAAAGTTTCTCACCAGATGCATCATCGTTTAAAGAGCGTTTTGAATCGGTGACTGGAGCGGAAGAATTCTGCTAATAAAAATTAATACGGCGTTAGTAGGGGTGAGCCACTTTTCGCTATGCAGCTTAGATGTCGTGCAAAAGCATCCAGCCGGCTCAATAAACGTCCATGAAGCTTCAAACGACGACTCTACCATAGGGTACAAACATAAAGAATGCAGGTCTCCTGCTTTCAGATACCTGGCGCTAACCAGTGCCAAAATGTTTGAATGATGGCGGATGACACCCGGACATAGATAAAGCAGGTTCATACTTGTCAGAGCTTGTAGCCCGCGCTGGTAAGTTTACCGGAATGAATATTTAGTTCTTGCTCGCTAGTTGTTAGCGCAGGTTGAGGTTACGTGCAGTAAAAATCACGAAGCACGAACGAATATTGAGGCTTTAATCGCGGCTGTTTTTAATAAAACACCTATTGCGAACAAAAAAGTTCAAACGCCTATTTTATTTTTGATATTTCCAGAAATGCTTTTATTATGTACATGAAAATAAACACTAAATTTTAGTAACAATGTAAAAAGCAATTCATATTATGAAATGTTCAATTCATCATCATACCCTTATCCGGCCTGTGGCAGGGTCGGGTCTGTGGGTTCTAGCCCTCCTCTCCCGTCTATATCCCAGCAGGTCCCCGTCCACCCCACACTGGCATACTCCTACAGGCAACCTGCTCCCACGTCTTCTTCATTCTACCCCTGCTCTGGGTGCTTCCGACCACGTGAAATTCACCTGAAGAGCTCCTCCGCCCCTCTTCTAATTGTGCCCCTTTTTTACTGTGATGTCCACCCCCAGGCGGGATCCAGGTACCTGGTGGGATATAGACCGGAGTGGATGGCTAGAACCCACAGACCCCACCCTGTCACAGGCGGGAAAACGGTATGGTGATGATGAATATCAACATTTTGATAATATGAATTGTTTTTTATATTGTTACTAAAGTTTAGTGTTTATTTTCATGTACATAATAAATTGAACTTTTTTTGTTCATTTTACCATATACGGGACAAAAGGGGCAAGTTCCACAGCAACAGAAATGTGACGGAGGCTTCCTTAAATTTAAGATGTCAAAAATAAAATCTTCTTCCGATGATATGACATCTTCAGTAAAAAAACCGACTGGTTTCAGTCGCTTTAACCCGCGTTCTTTGTGTACACCACTAAGCGCTGAACGGCGTACACTATCGGCGCCTGTTGGTACCTGTTTTCTTTATGTTTGTACCCATACACGCTCAAAACAAGTAACAACACGCATCTCTTATTCCCCTACAATGACTGAAACACTTTGCACATTGGCTGGATACCTGCCGTTACATTTCTTGTGGCATGTAAACCGAGTGGTCACAGGGAAACGCTCAGAGATAGGATTTTACAAAAACTGGAAGAGCATCCACGCAATTAGATATTCGCGTGTTACATTGCATGAATGTTCATGGCAACCCGTTATTGGCCTGACTACTTCTCCACGAGCTGGCCGATCCCTGAAATTCACTTGCACAGCCCGACTGAATTTAGAATTTAGTTCAAGTTAATAAACTAAAATAAAAATCAAGCCATAAACCTTTTTTTTTTTAAACCATGAACAGCAAGGGCAACATGAACCCGGTACCCATTTGGCAAATTCACTATCGCAAATTACATTTACTGGCAATAAAATATAAACACTTACTTACCACCTTAAGACATAAGAAGATGGAATATACTGACAAACATAACATGAGAAACAACCCAATTCCAAGTAAAAGAAACGTCATCGCCTTTCCTAATTGAATTGGAGTCATAACCTGAGATTTGAATTTGTTCGCAGATGCTTCATCTATTGTCGCACCCTGCAAAAGAAATCATTTATCATTAAAAATTAACCAGTTACAGAAACGAGTAAACTAAAATGACATTAAAGATATAAATCGAGTTTATACAACAGCGGATCCTTAAACTGTAGAAAAATTTGGGGTAAACTAATAACGTTTTCCTCCCTGAGGTCTCACAAGATCTCCAACCACATTCCAATGAGGTTCTCCAACTTCAAACTCTATTAAAGTTTTTTGGAGCTTTTAATTAAGCCCGCCACACACGATCAGTTTGGTGTGTCAGTTCGGTGTGTGTACATCAATGAGTTCAATTTGGTGTGAAGGAATGAACTGCCCGGGATCACGTCAATTTGGCGCATGACAATTTGGCGTAGTCAATTTGGCGTACGACAATTTGGCGTACATACACATTCGGCGTATGACAATTTGGCGTACATATTGATCTCTTGGCGTACATATTGAACATTTGTTCAAAATTGCAACTATCATAACCAGTGGCAGATCCAGGGGAGCATGGGAGGGGGTTGCAACCCCAAAACCCCCATCTTAGATCCACGCGTGGGCATAACAGTCATTGCAACGGTCCCGTATAACACAGTTGGGTTTGTGTTTTAGGGCCCATCAACTTCAAAGGTCATTAGGGCCCTATAACACAGTTATGGTAGGCATTCATTGTTCTATTACCTTGCAATGACTGTTGAAATATGTTGTTATGACCGTTGCAATTTTGAACAAATTTGGGCACCCAAGAGATCGGTATGTACGCCAAATTTGTATGTACGCCAATTTGTATGTACGCCAAATTGTCATACGCCAAATTTGTATGTACGCCAAATTGCCATGCGCCAAATTGACGTAGACCCGAACTGCCCACACACGATAGGTTTGGTGTGTCACGTACTTATGTTTCTTTTCGTTAAACGTCATGTGACGTCATTTGATTGTCCACATCGCCCAGTAATTCTACCGTTACCATGGTGCAATTTTTAAAGATGACGTTCATCCATGTTTGGGCATGCGCAGAACAAAAGAAGTGAACAACAGATGTGAGCAACCCCACACACGCTCACTTCGGACTGACGTCCGTCCGAACTGACACACTGATGTGATAAAATTTCTTCACACCGTCAGTTAAAATTTTTGGTGTGAGCAAAAACTTTTTGCACACACGTCAGTTTGGTGTGTGGCGGCCTTAACCAGGTCCCTACAAAGTCAAGTATGTGACTGCCTCCGGGACTAGCTAGTTGACTACATTTTATTAGCCCAGGAATGCACTCACTACCTGGAGTATTCTTAATACGGTTTAACACCTCGACTCGCCTCCACACTACCCTCGACTAAATACAGTTATAAGCTGCTCGCCAGACTTGTGAATATGTAATCCATTGTAAACGATACCTTGCTAGTAGGATTTCTCATGCTAGACCCATATGTCTAGATCACCACCAAAACCCAACCACCCTCAGGACCTCTTCCATCCCATACTTGATCCGCACATAATCTACAGCCCTCCTCTTAGTCTGTGATCTCTGCCATCCCCTGTTTCGTCTCCAGTGACCCATCTCTTGCCGAAAGGAGTGAGCTAATCCAAGTATTGTCATAAATTACCTCCCTTTCTATCTCGAGTTTGTTCCCATGCACCGTCAGCGTTTTGTTTGCTGCCCTCCTTCCTGTACTACTCTATGCATTCTTGTTGTCCCCTCCTCACCTTCCCCAGGATCCAATATTAAGCCTATCTTCGTCATTATCCTGTTTACACTTCTCTCCCAGCTGGTAGACACCCCCATATTGCGTACCTATGCGTTAATCTGCCATACTGGATTTTTTGCATGTAGTCCCCTTATCCTCCACTAGTATGTCAAATTACTATTAATTTCTCTTTTCAAATGTAGACCATACCATAACCCCCTGTATTGCTAAGACTGCTGAAAATCTATTTTCCCCCGGGCCATCCTACCCTTCTTTGGGCTACCTCTATAAAGTCCATCCCTTACTAATGCATAGAACATCAATTTCCATTTGTTAGTCCTGGGGCGACTACTGCTTTCCAAAAGCCCCAAACCACCGCATATCTTGAGAATGAATGCGTTGGAACGCTATGACTGATTGGCGAACTCCCCAACCCGTTGGTGTAATACACTAATACTAAAGGCTCCTACACACTTGTTTAGTAATTTAGTCGAGTAGCAATTAACTTAAGGCGCGTTTTGGCGGTTGACCAAGTCACTTTTGGTCACATTGTTTCAGAAACAATGCGTTTTGGCGGTGCACACGCTGGTTTGGTCCATTGCTTTGGTCAACTTTGGTGACCAAAATAAAAGCGTGGTGTGTGCGTTTGGTAAAAAAAATTAAAATGGCGCATGCTCCAACCAGTTGTAGCAGATGATGGAAGGTACGGATAATTAGTTAAAATTATACAAATCTGATTTTTGTATTAATTTATTAATTTTTTAGTTTAGGAAATTCATTTTTTTTAATTTTATCAACTTTATTTTTTTTTTAAGTTTAGTGAATTCGTTTTTTAGTTCATGAAATAGTTTAGTTTAGTGGGTTTTGTTTTCATTTTAATGAATTCGTAATTTTTAGTTTAGTGGATTCATTTTTTTTATTTTAGGGAATTGTTTTTTTTATTGTAGTGTATTTGGTTTTAAGTTAAGGGAATTCATTTTCTACAGTTTTATGAATTCATTGTCACGGGTCTGACCAAAGCGTTTTGGCGATCCCCTTTGGTCAGTTCTTTTGGTCAGACCAAACATGAGATTGTGGTCAAACCACAACTGACCAGGTCAATCGCCAAAACGCGCCTTTAGTAACAAAGTGGGTGTGAACATTGAAATTTAGTCGAGTAGGTCGAATTTTAGTAACCTACTCGACTAAATTACTAAGCAAGCGTGTAGGAGCCTTTAATGCCACTAACACTAAATTTCCTAATTAAGCCATCGATAGATTTAGCTTTTGAATGAGGCTTTCTCCATTGTTTTAGGTATCCTTCCCTCATTGTATATATTCAAAAGGCTTTAGATAGCAGAAAGCAGGTTGATGTTGTATTCTTGGACTTTGAACAGGCTTTTGTCATGGTACCCCATGATAAGCTGGTCTCAAAAATGTCCAACTTAGAGTTCAATGCGTAAAATCATATCTGCCTGATAGAAAACAGAGGGTCATTTTAAGGGTAGTTCATCTCAATGGAAACCAGTCATGCCAGGGGTCCCTCATGGAAGTGAATTGGGTGCTTTGTTGTTAATTCTCTATGTGAACGACGTAGGGCTTAATATAAATTCCTTCCTTGAACTATTTACAGATGACACATGAGCTGCTCACGTATTAGATGATGGGTTATCATCCTGCGTGCAACTACAACAGGATCTAGGCAGGATATACAATTGGTGTGTAAAATGGGAATTGCTATTAAACCTGCAGAAGTGTAGGATACTCACAATAGGATACTCACAATATAGGGACACACTAAGCCAGAGGCATATATCTCACAGCATTAGTCTTTTTATGACACTGCTGCTGCTGGGATGTAATGGACCTCTGGCTGGAAGTGTGTCCCCTGCTCAGTATTAGGGGAGAAAGGATCATCCATATAAATTGAAAGAGATTAGGGCACAGACAGACTCATACTACTGGTCATTTTTGCCAAGGGTCATTCGGCAATGGAATGGCCTTGGAGAGGATAGGGTGGAGGGCTTCATCAAAGGAAAGCCTGCCATTGCTAGTACAGTCAGGTCTCTATGTGGGGGATACGTTCCTCAGAAAATCGAATGAAAAGAATTCGCATAAAATGAGACTATAAGTCTATGGAAAAATGAGAATACGTTCCATAATTTTTAAAATTAGCATAATTCCGAAATAACGAATTAAAATGAATGTACAACCACATAAAAAATGTTTGTTGGTGTTAAAGAAAATAGGTTTCTTAATAAATTTCTTTGGAAAGCTGAAAAAGATTTATATGAACCTTAAATAAAATTGTATTTCAATTCAATTGTCTATCTGGTAAGGGTATACACCATCTGCAAACTGTTTGTAAATCACTTTCATCATGAGAAATAACTGTCTTTGCAATAGATCTCTTTGATATAGAAAATACATTTTCACAAACATATTTTATTCTCACTCTCTGCACTTTTGTTTCGACCATCACCATCATCATCGTCATATCCATATCCCACTTGCGGCAGGGTTGGGTTTGCAGGTTCCCTGAACACGTTCGGATTGGGGACACTCCAGTCAGGTGTCTGGAACACGCAGGGATATTGGCTGGGTTGTCTGTGGGGGGATGCCGGTGTCCCACGTCAAAGTGCCCGGTGGGACACTTTGAGAGAATTTTTGAGTACCTCAAAGGTCTGAATGCAGATGCCCGAATTTGTCTCTTTTCTGCAGAGCACATGTGTAACGTGAATCAACGCGAAATTTCAATCAAAGTAACTTAACCGGGTAATGGAAAACGGCCGAGACACTTTGAGATATGTGTTAAATTACCTAAATGTGTCCGGGGACACTTTGAGGTATGACACCAGCCTGCACCTAAAGTTAGTTTAATATCATCATCATCATTTAAGACATCATCCACCAACAGTTCTTCTATATCATCATCTTTAAAAATGTTCAAATCACCTCCAAAATAAGTTTTAATTTTAGAGCATGTTCAGTGGAACTGCAGACCCGACCCTGCCACAGTCGGGATAAGGGTATGATTGTTATGTGTCATGTACAAGTGCGGAACCCTCTATTATGTACGCTAATTTATGACAGACTAAAACTTCTTTGACTGGCTAATACAATTGTCGGTGAAATATATCAGTGTCATGGGACTTAGACTGACTGTACTTGCTGAACAGGCATACAGCATGCATATTTGGCGAAATTTTTTTTAACCAAATGCAAACCGCATAACCTGGAAATCGCATGAAAAGAACTCGCATAAAAAGAGAGCCAACTGTATTTTTAAGGGGGAGGCACCTGAATTATAGCCTAGGGTTTAAGGAGTATTATGGTATCATAAGAAGGATTGAGAGTTAGTCTCTCCACTGCCATATTGGCCAAAGAAAAGGCTGCTTGCAATGTAGTAAATTAGAATTAGAATTGTGAATTTAACTCCCATGTATGTAACCTCTGGCACTATATTTATATCTTTCTCCGCAAGTCTTTTTGGTGTCCTCTCACTAGGTAGCTAATTATCCTCTCCTGTTATCATCAACTTTGTCCTGTCCTGACCAAATTCTAACTGGTATTCCCTACAGCAGTGGTTCTCAATCCGTGTTCCGTTAACCACTTCAAGTGTTCTTCAAAAAATTAAATGCAAAAATAAAGTTGGAAAAAATCGATACAATTTTAAATCATTTTTGGACGGAATTGTAAGAAGCAAGTGTAGAAAGTAGCAAGTGTAGAAAGTAGCAAGTGTAGAAAG